>JAKUHH010000041.1:652068-677812 GCA_022701365.1 Mycocentrospora acerina
CCCCCCCCCCCCCCCCCTTCTCACACCTACTTGATCCCTACCGCCCTCAAAAACGCCTCCTTCCTCCCCCCAACCATCTGCACAACCTCACTCATGCTCTCCACCTCCTTTACGCCGTTGAATTGCAAGTCCCAGCTTTCCCCCTCCTCCTCGTACCGCACCTGAAACGCCTGCCAGTTCTGATGCTTGAGCAGGGTAACATGCTCGTTGATGGGCGCAGCGGGACCGGTGTAGAGGATTATCCCTGGGTAGCCTGGTTTTGTCAGGCCGCTGATCAAGGGAGACGGGGGTGAGAGGGCGAGTTTGCGTTTGTTGGTGTTGAGGAGGTGGTGGAGCCAGATGATTACTGTTTTGGAGTCTTGAGTCGTGGTGGTGTGGGGTGAAGAAGAAGATGATGGTGGTGATGAGGATGAAGTTTGTTGGATGGTGCTTTGTGAGATTGTGGTGGATAAAACGATGTCTTGGAATGCGGCGATGAGGGCATCGAGGGATTCCTCGCTCGGTGCTAGGTTTAGTTCCTCAAAGTGTTTTTTGGCTAGGTCCCGGACGTCGGTTTTGGAGAGGGTGGTTGCGGCGATGACGTCGGGCAGGGAGGATGCTGGGTAGTTGTCTGGAAGGCGGAGGTGCAGGGTTGCGGTGGATTGGGTGTACTTTAGGTCTCGACTTGAGGGGTTGAAGGTAATTTGGTCAGGGTAAATGGCGGTGAGGAGGTCGAGTTCCATGGAGAGGCGGGTGGGTTCTAGGGAGGGGGAGGGGGATGGAGAGATGGAGGTCATTGTGGATGTTTGTCCAGGAGAAAACTTGTTGCGTGTTGTGAATGATTCGGTGAAGACCTAGAACTGTGTGATATTTAGTGGGTTCACTCAATGCTGCATGTTGTCCAACGTGTGTATTTGGACTCATGGGATCGTGAGATGAAAATATCCGTGCACGACCGCTGTTTCTGGTGGTTGATTTGCAACGGCCAGGGCCAACACCAAGCTGCCTAGCGATGTTCGAGCTACCTAATTGATTAGATGTTCATTTAGTAATATAATAGTGTTTGCCCTCTATAGACTACATGGACAACCCATGCGCTGGGCGTTACAAGTCGTGTCTGTGGTGTCCGGAGTTACCAATGGTGATAAGAGTTGGTTGACAACAAACGAATCTAGCAAAACTCAGCTGTCAGGCTACCAGCGAGTAGACGCAAGGATGAGACAGGCGTTCATGCAGGCGGAAGAAGCTCCCCCGTGAAGCGTGTCGCGTATCTGATCACTGGCTGCACGCGTGAAACTCTCCATCCATAGAAGACCTTGTTTGGGTTAGACACAAGGGACGCGCTTCAGAGCGCTGCAGGAGTGCAGCCCGCCCGCCGAGAATGTGCCATCCTCTCACGAGACGTGATCAATTGCCGTGTGGAGTCGTTACTTTTCTCTTCTCTTACTGTTCTCTCTCTCTCTCACACACAATCGTAGCGTCACATTAAATATCTGCGGCATGTGCGGTTGTCGAGAGCCCTGACGAACCGACACTTCCGTTCAACACACGCGCGAACACACCCCCGGTCACAGCAACCCAGCAACGCACCTTCTCTTGGCTGAGAACGCCCGGCCGCATTCCTTGGACTGTACAAATACGAGTCTTGGACACAGGCACCAAGCAACCACGACCTTTACCACCTTCTCGTCGAATCGAGCGGCCTACACGCAGCGACACAGCGCAAGATGAAGGCTGCTCCGCTGCTTGTCACCTGGCACCACGAAAACGCCCCCATTTACTCGGCCCACTTCGAGCCTCATGGCAAGGGACGGCTGGCAACCGCTGGCGGCGACAACAATGTGAGGGTATGTTGTGGGTGCTGGTACTATTGTTATTGTTGTTGTTGGGAAGAGGGCGTTGGGAGGTTGTGACAGTAGCTGACAGACATGTGCAGCTCTGGAGCGTCGAAAGCAACGGCGAGGAGCGCAAGGTCACTTACCTTTCGACTCTCGTCAAGCACACACAGGCTGTGAATGTGGTCAGATGGTGTCCACGAGGTACTGGAATCCACACATGCGCCTGCAGTCATCGTATCTGCTGCTGACACCGTGCAGGAGAGATGCTCGCCAGCGCTGGCGACGACGGCAACGTCCTGCTCTGGGTCCCCGCCGACAACCAGACAACGCACACAAACTTTGAGGGCGGCGGCGAGCTCGAGGACAAGGAGACGTGGCGCGTCAAGGCCATGTGCCGGTCCATTGGCTCAGAAATCTACGACCTGGCCTGGTCGCCTGATGGCGTCTTCTTCATCACGGGCAGCATGGACAACATTGCTCGCATCTACAACGCCCAGACAGGTACGCCCTTTTCCACAAGCACCTCCCAAGTACCTCCCAAGCACCTCCCCCGGACAGCTGCTCATTGACGTGCAGGAAGCATCGTGCGCCAGATTGCTGAGCACAACCACTACGTCCAGGGCGTCGCCTGGGATCCTATGAATGAGTACATTGCAACCCAGTCGTCTGATAGATCCGTCCACATCTACACTCTTAAGAACAAGGATGGCCAGTTCTCCCTTGCACAGCACAGCAAGGTCACCAAAATGGACTTGCCGGCTCGCCGCATCTCCTCCAACAGCCCTGCGCCGCCCGACTTTGGCAGTCGCGCTTCCTTAGCTGGAGACTCTGTATTGGGTATGTGCTCACCTGTCCCCTCGATGCCAGGCACTCCACAGTCGCTGGCACTGCCCATGATGCACCCGCCTCCAACCTCACACACCTCGCACAGCAGACGCTCCTCCTTTGGTTCAGTGTCGATGCGTCGCTCAGCATCCCCCTCTCCATCGATGCCCTTACCCGCAGTCATGCCCAACTCGCCCAGCATCAGCAGCATTGGCACGTTCGGCATTCGCAACGCCCCGATTTACTTCAACGAAACACTCACGTCCTTCTTCCGACGTCTTACGTTCGCTCCAGACGGAAGTCTGCTCTTCACACCAGCTGGCCAGTACAAGATGATGAATCCTTCTGTTGGCGAGGCGAAACCGACCGAAGACATTACAAACACAGTCTACATATACACACGAGCTGGGCTAAACAAGCCCCCAGTTGCCTTCTTGCCAGGCCACAAGAAACCCTCTGTAGCTGTTCGATGCTCGCCCATATACTACACGCTTCGCCAGAACGCATTACCAACGAAAACCATCACCATCGATACATCGCTCCCTGGAGGTGATGAGCTACTTTCATTGCCAGACCCCGTCATGCCTTCGAGACAAGCGCCCACATCACACTCCTCCATGGACCCGCCGCCGTTAACCAGTGCTCCTTCGCCCTCACCCAGTGTATCGGCACCTTCGCCAATACCCACTGATGGTGATGCACCGACTCCCACAGGTCCTCCTCCTGGCCCTGCATCGGCATTTAGTCTTCCATATCGTATGATATATGCAGTCGCGACGCAGGATGCCATTCACATCTACGATACCCAACAACAAAAGCCATTGTGCATTGTGAGCAACTTGCACTTTGCTACGTTTACGGATATTACATGGTGAGGAAAGACACTTTCGCAACGTGAACTAGGCTAACACAATTGCAGGTCAAATGATGGGACTACATTGCTGATGACATCTTCCGATGGGTTCTGCTCTGCAGTAACGTTTGTAGCTGGCGAGCTAGGAGAGAAGTACACAGGGCCGCTGGCAATACACAGTCGCCCGCAGCACACACCTGCTTCTATAAACACCACCGCATCTCAAGCCTCGAATCACTCCACTCCTGTTCAGACACCGACTACCACAAGTCACTCTGGTTCGACACAGGCCACAGCGCCTCCAATGCAAAGACAGCCTTCTGCTGGATATCCTGCATCATTCAGCTCGTTTATTCCAGTGAGACCCGGTAGTCCAACAAGAAGCAACTCGGTCTCGAGCATCGCTACCGCCTCATCATTTGCTCCTGGTGCAGGGGAGCAAAGCACCATGAACGCTCCCACTCCAGCGATGTCATCAGTGCCTAGTCTAGCTGCGGCGAACTCGGGACCAGTTCCCATGAGGACGCCACCATTGACACCTGCTCATAGACAGAGTGGCACAGCCAGTGCAAACAGTGTGAAGAAAGAGAGCGAGTCGGAGCGAGAAGACGTTGGACCTGGGACTAAAAAGCGCGATCTGAAGTCTGTCCCAGAGGCTGAAGAGGGAAGGGAGAATAAAAAGAGAAGGATAGTGCCTACGCGGGTCGTCATGGCCGCGGACGGTGAGATTGTGGATGCGACGATGGCAGACACTTCGGCGCAGCAGTAACCACATTTCGATTTCACTTATTCTTGTCTTCGTCCTGGACAACGGCATGTCCTTCAGCACGGCGTTTATGGTTATGTATATCACCGGACATGGCTGTTCGAATGCATCCGGTATCTATGTATAGTGGTTGCACTGCGATTTTTTGGATCCCGCTAGCGTTTACTCATGGAACGGGAGCTAGTCTCATTATCTTAGCGACACGAAGGAATGTGATCTTCGCTGAACAATGGCATCTAGAATAGCGATACCGTGTAGTAAGCACCGTTGGCTTACCCTTTCACCATTGCTCATGTTTCCATGCGTACCTGAACGAATTTTCCATCAGCAAAGCCTCGAAAATGCACTAAAAGTAGCTCTTCCTAGATAGGCCATCCCAAGAACTGCGGATTGCTGATCTTCGACCTGGGGTTGAGTGGACCAATCACATAGCCCCCACGGGGTACGACTTTCCGAATACCTTGATTTGGGCCCCACTCCATAATAAGCATGGGCTGGGAAGAGAAGAACATTGGACGGGAACAGTAGCTATGTTACGTCACAAGTTAAATTGTGGGCTCGCATGTCTCTGCGTCTTCTGCAGCTCTGTTCGACACTATCGTGCTTCACGAACTACCGGCATTGGCAATTGCAAAGAAGCACTACGAAAGGGATGGACGAATCGACAAAGCCTCACGACGGCAAGGTGAAACACCCTGAGACTGACGTTGAGGATGGGGTTGCCTACGACGACACGTCTAGTATCGGAAAAGGCGACATATTGTCGCTGGAACACACAGATCCAGTTCTGAACGCAAAGATGCACTTGATCAACAATGTTCGCTTTCCATGTTCCACCATCGACTACGTTCTCGAACCTAATAACACCAAAATAGGCCATTGATGAGATTGGCTTTACTAGCTACCAATGGAAACTCTTTGTGCTTAATGGCTTCGGCTATGCTGTCGACTCATTGATCCTTCTCATTCAGTCTGTCATCAACCGCCAAGCCCAGATCGAGTTCACACCTTCATACAACAATGGCCTTGTCATTGCCGTGTATGTAGGTATGTTGGCTGGAGCTCTATTTTGGGGCCTGGGAGCGGATATCATTGGCCGCAAGATTGCATTCAACTGGAGTCTGCTCATCTGCAGTATCTTCGCAATCGTTGCAGGAGCGAGTCCGAATTGGGAGGTTTTGGGGACATTTGTGTGCCTAAGTGCATTCGGTGCGGGAGGGAACCTGGTTCTGGATACGGCAGTATTTTTAGAGTATTTACCCAGTGGGAGACAGTGGATGTTGACGCTTATGGCAGCTTGGTGGGGTATGTTGGCCTTGTTCTAATTCATGTCGAAGAAGTTAAAGAGATGAGCTTTTTTTTGCTGACTTGATCAGGAATTGGACAACTCGTCGCTGGATTCTTTGCCTGGGCCTTTCTTCCAAATTTTAGCTGCAGCGACCCAGAGCTGAATCCCGATGCTGTACCATGCACACGAGCCAACAACCAAGGCTGGCGGTATGTTTGGTACGCATCTGGCGCACTCGTCCTCGTCATGAGCATCCTGCGTATTACCGTAATCCGACTCAAAGAAACGCCCAAGTTTCTCGTCGGCGAGGGTAGGGACGCAGAATGTGTCGAGACTCTTCAATCCATTGCGCAGAAATACAATCGCCCCTGCTCCCTGACCCTCGCTCAATTGACTGCGTGCGGCACCTTACGACGTGTCTCACGAACAGGTATCTCACGCTTTGGTCTGGGTGAAGTCGGTACCCATCTCAAGGGCCTCTTCAGCACACGCAAGATCGGCCTGAGCACATCCCTGATATGGTTCTCATGGACACTGATTGGTCTTGCCTATCCTCTATACAACGTCTTCTTGCCTTCCTACCTCGCAACCCGCGGCGCCAAATTTGGCGACAGCAGCGCCTATACCACCTGGCGTAATTACACCCTCGTCAACTTCAGTGGCATCTGGGGCCCCGTCTTAGCAGGATACATGTGCCACACACGTCTTCTAGGGCGCAAATACACAATGGTCATCGGCGCACTGGTCACCATGGCGTTCTTCTTCGCATACACCCAAGTCCGAACTGCGGACCAGAACATTGCCTTCAACTGTGTCATCAACTTTTGCTTAAATGTGTACTATGGGACTCTGTACGCGTACACGCCAGAGGTACTGCCGAGTGCGCACAGGGGTACCGGGAACGGAATTGCCATTGGGTGGAACAGAGTAATGGGGATTGTGAGTGCGGTGGTGGCAGACGTGGCGGATGTAAGTTCTCTTTCCCCCTTTTTCTCTCTCTGCTTCTATATTCCTTATTTCCATCTTTTTCCCCTTTATCAGAGTGTATGTGTGTGGTAAAGACTCGGATCAAAATGAAGCCGGGAATGGAATCTGATTGCTAATCAAGAAAAAAACTAGACTTCAACTCCCATACCGATTTACATCTGCGCTGCATTGTACATTGTCATGGCGGGCGTTGCGGCCATCTTCCCGTTCGAACCGTACGGCAAGCGGAGTTCCTGAGTCAGTAAGGGGTTGGGTTATACTTTCGAACGAGTGTACGGCGGGGTTATTGTGGAGAGAAAAATATAGATGGAGAGACGTGTTTATCGTCTAATGAATTCAAAATCTTTCTGTCTTCACCTTGTGGGAGAAGCGCTGTGCGGAGTGTGATGGGACTTGTGGAAGTGGGACACTACGAGGTCAGCATGTGTGCTTCCATGCACGATCCGCATCTCAATCAGTCGTGAGGCCATTTCGCACTCGTGTAGACAAAGCATGTATGTGGGTACCGCATGATTAAGTGATGACTCCGTTTGAACACAAAACATGCTCCCTTCAAGAATCACACAACACAACAGCAGACAAGAGGCGCATTTTTTGAACATTTGATACACGTAAACTCGTGGAATTATAGTTCATCTAATATGATATGAACTCGTCACATGCATTGATCTCGACATCGATGATCAGCTGATTTGACTCCTTCTCGATTCTCCGCAGCAACTAGCACTCAAGAGGGCATCCGATGTTGGTGCCGTACACGGTTCCGGAAACGCCAGCGACCTGGAGAACAGCGTTGATGACACCACCGATACCCTCGCCGGCAATGAGACCTGCCGCGACGGCGTATCCGTAAATGTCAAAGTGCTCTGGCTTCTTCTTCTGCCAGAAGAACGCAAGCGTTGAACCCATCACCATGGCAGTACCGTACTGAGTTTGTGCGAGAACGAATGCAAGACCAACACACATCATCTGTTTGTAGTAGTCAGTACGGATTGTAAAGTAGGAGTGGGAAAAGAGGGTTACATACGTTAGGGTGGTAGGTCTTGACCCATTCGTACTTTCCGACCCAGCAGTAGTGGCGGACAACGGTCATCATGGAGCCGAAGATGGAGAAGACAATGGCGAAGATGCCCGAGGAACGAGGAATGGGGAAGGTGGGATCTGTCATCGCAACGGCGGTTGCGCGCCACGCCGAGACGGAGGGAATGGCGAAGGCGCAGGTTTCAGCGTTGATGTCGATGATGCACGGGTATGCGGTTGCGAACAGCTGGAACATTGCGGGTGCGAGGAAAATAGCGACAACCGTTCCGAGACCCTGGGCGATCCATTGCTGGATGGGAGGGGTGCGGAGCAGGAAACCAGTACGGAAATCGCAGGTCAAATCACTGGCTTGGTTGGCGCCCAAGTTGGCCATGGCACCGCCGATGAGGTTGAGACGCTGAGCCTTGACAATGTCCCAGCCCTGTCCCTTGGTGGCACCACCAAGGACGATCTGTGAAGCCTTGGAGGCGGCGGTAAGAGGGGTAATGTCCGTTACACCAGTGCACTGGATAGCGACAAAGGCAAAGAAGAAAGACAAGAAGACGGAAAGCAGGGACATGCCGACTATGAAAAATTAGTGAGTGGAACGTAATTTTTATCAAGGGATACGTACCAGGCATTTCATACTCGACACCAAGGACAACGCAAATGCAGATAATGCAAAGAAGAAGTCCGGGGAGCCACATCCACATCTTAACCTGCTCATCTTCGGCTGCTGAATCCTCGACATAGTCCTCGTTAGCTTGAGCACCCCACTTCTTGAAAGTGGTAAACTCCTTGCCCATTGAACGACCGAGAGCGTACAATCCAGCCGATGTGCCACGGACAACAGCCTTGCAAGCAAACCACAGAATCTTCCACTGCAGAGCGAGCTCAGTGAATGAGACGACAATCATGAGTAACACACCAGGCCAGAGAAGCCAGTATCGAGGAGAAGGCCAGTCCTTGTTGCAGGCCGCCAGACTGAGTGAGGCGAATGAGGTGTAACCATCCCACTTGGGGTCGCCTGCGCCGAGATTCCTGCCCCAAGCCATGTTGTTGTGCACAAGCGCAGGGCCAATGATGCCCCAAGCAATGATTGAACCTGACAAGAAGGATATCGAGACGTTCAACCCAACCAACATGCCACTGCCGATGAAGGCCGGAGTCCATTCAATGAACCAACCCCAGTTCTCAACAGCAAGAGCTGAGTTGTTGTATCCGCCCCAGATGTAGAACCACGCGAAGAAGTGCCAGTCCCAAAGAATACCCTAGTTTCAAGTCAGCTTTGTACATCGAATGACAGCCGAACATGCGTACCGTAGCGTATTGCGAAACAACACGCAGAATCAAAGCAAAAACGAAGGCGATGGAAAGTCCAATCATCTTCATCTTGGCAACGGCTGCACCAGTGACAGCCTGGTGCATTGATCGGATAGTCATGGCTGTAGCAGACGGCGTTGGGAAAATGAGACGGAGTTCACGTGCAACGTAAACAACGAAGAACTTTCGCACTGGCAGACGTCAGTCATTTATTCATCAAAGACTGTTTTCGTTGGCACTCACTCGGTGTGGCGAAGAAGTAACCAAAGTAACCAGACACTGCAGTCAATCCGACAATCTTCATGTAGTCCGCCTTGGGCGACTCTCCCAGCAAGTTAAGCTGGTACATGGCCGGGAATGCAGAGACGAACGCGTTAGACAACCCACCAGACGCCATAGCAGCAGTCTGGCAAATGTTGTTCTCACGAGGCCCGAAGGAGCCACCCAAGATGGGGAAAGTCGCAGGAAGTGTTGTGCTGATGAACTTGATGATTGCGAAACCAGCAATAGCCTGTAATGAGTTAGTTATTACCCCATTGGTTCTGAATTGAATATACCTACACCGAACAAGTTGGCCGTGAACGTCCATCCAGTCTTGAGACCGAGATAGACATTGGAAGCGTTGACAAGCGCACCGCAGCAAAGGCCAACGAATAGAGCGCGAATGGTTAAGATGATCTTTCTCTCCTCTGGGAGATCATCGAACGGCTTGAATGGATCGAGAGCGAAGGAGTCATGGTACTCGTTGTCGAGCGACTTGACTTCCTCAACCTCGAGATCCTTCTCATTAGAGCCCAGCTCAAAGGCATGCGCAGGTGTGTGGAAGGTGTTCTCCTTTTCGGTGTTTGGTGGACTAAATAGATAGTGTTAGTTGTACAGCCAGGGTAAGGGGTATCGTTGTTGTGGCTGTTACTCACACTGTGGGGTTCACATGACCCATTGGGTCAACATTGACGTTGAGCACCTCGGGATTGCCAGACATGATTGCTGTCTCGGGCCTGACCGCAACAAAGTTGATTGAACCCTGTGGTAGATACCAGAGGTATCGGTGGGCGTGTGACAGACTATATGTACGTCTTGGTGTCCCGTCTCAAGCATTCCGTGTAGAGACGCAAGCATCCGTCCATGTCTACCCAGCCCAGCCTAGAAGCTTATCGTCAACCAGTGGAATCAAGGCCAACCATTCTAAAGCGTCGGCGAAGGAAACGTCCTGCCTGCTAGGGATAAGCGCGGGCTTGTACTAAACCAACGGCGCCCAGCGCAAGATTAATAGTGTCCGTACTCCCTCCCGGACATCAGTCCTCATTCGGCATCTGCATAGAAGTCGAAGTGCATGAGTGCTCCGCGTATCCAGAGAGTTTGCAGCGACGACAAATCAGATGGGCGCGCATATCATCCATCGTAGCAAGGCTGTCCCGGAAGAAGAGATGCTGTGGCGACTCGTTCAAGTCGAAGATACCAGAGATACCACGACGAACGCTGGTTCGCGGGGGAGGGATAGCCTGCATTTCACGGTGGCGTACGCCGTACCGCTGCAAAACAGTTTTTTTATACCCGGTAGTGAAGCGCTATCGCCGATGGACAATCTCTCTGCCTTTTTCATAAGGCACTAATGCACTTGAGGATACAACTGCGCGTGCACGAAAAGGATAGTCGCTTAACGAGTGCTGTTGAGAGCAATCCGTCGACAGCATACGAGATGAGAGTGGAGATTTCCGTGTGTTGCCCCTCTCGTGTCGCGTGTGTCGCTAGATCGACCCCGAGGTGGTCAATAGGCAGGATTGTTTATCAAGCTACTAGGGCGCTTGCATTGCTTATATCTAAGGCTTGCCTCTTATTAGTATAGTGAGTGGATTTAAGCATTGCCGGATCAGGCAGGTGGCTTTGGCTTCCAAGCCACGACTAGATCCCTGTTCGCGATAGATGGCTGCCATTCCGCGTCCAACGAGTCGGTGGCACTGAGGTCAACGGTTGGTGGTGATATTGAGAGGCGATGGAGGTCAGAGATGGTTAATCTTGGGCTGATTCAATAGTCAGCCTGCATAGCTGCTGCGCTTTCGATCGAGCTGGCAGTTGCATAAACTTCTTGTCCAACCCTATCGCGCCAGTGACTTTTATGATGGTCACACGTTATTTAGACCTTGAAACTCATTTGCGCCTCGGTTCTCAAGCCGATCCGCTGGATGGGCATAACATGCATGTGCCGGTCTCTTGCACTCTTACACGATTGGCTCAAACTGGCCATGTCGTGGGAAAAGGTCTGTGTTGGTTGATTGCTACGCGACGAGACACGGAGTCATGACTAAACAAGAATACTACGATCAGGGTTGAGGCGTGCTAACAGGCCACTTAGTCGGCCTGGCCCGTTTTGCTTGTCAAAGGGCGTGATGGACTCATGAGACGTACGAGACGGTTCCAGCCTCTTTCATGAAAATATTCTTCGGTCAGCATGTGCTTCTCTCGACTGACTCCTACTTCTCTGTTCTATTGTCTAGTCTACGGCATCGTCACATCAGAACTTGAGTCAATGGCTTTACTATTCGGACGCCTGATTCATTCATTGTTTAGCCTGCCTTGATTGTTCACTTGTTGGGCCCCACGATCTCGCCTCGCACACGCAACGATTCGTATGAACCCATCTACTGGGATTCGGCAAAGGTCAGTAGGGTTCACAAGTCCAAAAGCTTATATTGCATCCCGGTGCAGCCAGTAGGTACCCATACTATCTCGGCCAAAGACATCAGCCTGCATGAACTGCGGGACGAGAAACACTTCCTAAGCAAAGACTGTTGTACAGTATAATACATATGTCTTACAGTCTACCGTTGTATATTTACAATGCGGGCTAGTGTACATTACTTCATATGAGGTGCCGTGTTTGATTGGGAGGAGAATCTCTTTACTGCATCACACCAACCTATTCCCACCGAGTCTCCTTCTTGAGTGGCTTCTCCCAGTCCTTGACGTGGTCATTGATGACCTTGGCGGCCTGGTCTGCTGTGAAGTTTCGCCCAATAGCCTCGACGAAGTCGCCCTCTGGATCTGCACGAAGAGTCAGCTACATTAACCAGGTTTGGATATAGTCTTCGTAGAGTGAACGAACCCATGAGGTAAAAGTAAATGCTATGGTCGACAAGATAGTCCTGTCCATCCTTGACAGTCTGTGGTGTACTGAAGTATACGCGGTACTTCTTGCATACGTCCTTGATCTTCTCATACTCGCCCGTCAGGCCGATAAACTGAGGGTGAAACTCCTTCAAGTACTCCTTGAGGACTGCAGGATTGTCGCGTGCAGGATCGCACGTAATCATGATTGGAAGGAGGATGTTCCCCGACTGGGCGACGACCTTGTCGTACATGAGGGCCATCTTGTCGAGTTCGTCGGGGCAAATGTCTGGGCAGTGTGTGAAGCCAAAGTAGACCTACACCCAAGGCAACTCGCATTAGCCTGCATTCACCTCATATATCCCAAATGCTCTTCTTAAACTTGGCTCTAGTCCTTCGACTCTAATGCTGATTTGACATACCAAAGCGTACTTCCCCATCATGTCCTCGCTTCCAAACGGCCGCCCCTCTTGATCCACCAGCTCAAATGGCCCTCCCACCTTGGGCTTCCCAATACCCTTTGTTTGCTCTGCGATCCTCTTCCTAGCCATGCGCTCCTTCTCATACGTAAAGTACGCATACAACCCCCCCGCAGCCGCGACGAAGATGATGGCGGCTGTGAGATTGAACGGTCCACCGCGGTTGCGCGCACGAATCTGGTCGATAGTCTTGAGCTTAGAACGCTGGGACGTTTGTGAGAAGGCGCGGGTTTGGGTTTGGGTTTGGGTGCGGGGCAGTGTGCGGGCAGCATGCAGACATGTTTGCGATGGTGCGGTGGGAGAGCTGTGGGCGGCGAGTGTTCGGTGGGCAGTGCGCGCAGTGAGGGCGGGTTTTGTGGCCCGGAATGCCCCGAGGGCGTATCTGTATGGCGTAGACATTGTGGTGGGATGGCGAGTGCGAGTGTTGGCGATGCCGAACTGTGGAATGATGTTGGTGACATTTTTGGGATGCATGCGGGAGAGCTCGCACAGACCAACATCGAATCATCGAACGTCGAGACCCACATGCTCGATGACATCTTGACATTTCATGTTCTCATTTCCACATTCAAAACAACAGATCTAGGCCAGGGACACATATTTTTTGTTTGAATTTGAAGATTGCAAAGTACACAACCTTGGTCTTGTCGGTTGAAATGTATATCAACTTGAAGACACTCACATACTCTGGCACATGAACAGCAATGCAACATGGTGGCTGAATTACATATTATTTCATGTTATCATGATCTCCTATCTTTGAATTTTCTTAACCGGCAGCAAACTTACTCTTCCCCCTCAGTTTCTCGCCAAATTTCCACAGCATGAACGGCGCAGGCACGCCCAACGCTAATGCAATAAACGCCAACAAGCTGTTCCCCCATCCATAATCCAGTGTATCAAACATATAAGTCGCAAATAGCGGGAACCCAAATCCAGCCAAAGACCTCAACACCGTCGCAGCCGCAATGGCGCTTGCCGCATATCGTGTGTAGGAATCAACTAGATACGTCTGGATGCACTGGAATCCAATGATTGTTCCTCCACAGAAAATCGCAGCACCAATGTTTGGCATAATCCAATGCGTCTTCGCCTGGGCACTCCATCCGTACCAAAAGAGGCCAATGGGCACGAGGAGTGACGCAGGAATCATCATAGGAACGCGAAACTCTGGTTTTCCAACTCCATTGTTGCCTTTTTTTAGTCGTCGGTAGAGCATGTCGTTCAGTGGGGCGGTGATTTGCGTTCCGAGGAAGAACCCCACCCCCATAGAGATAAAGTTCAGTGATCCAATACCAACGCTCTCGCCGTACTGTCCGCTCCAAAGACCTGGGAAGGTTGAGAGCATGAGGTACATGAGGCCGTAGAGGTACGCCATGTACGCAGCCAAGACTTGGACAATGGGCTGTGTGAAGAGGAGTATAAAGGGGCGCTTCATGGCGACCTGGATTGTCTTGAAAAGCGTGCGGTCCGGGCTGTCGAATTCTGTGTGTAGGGCCATATTACCGGTTTCCTTGCGCAGTTTGTCGCGTTTCCAAGCGAGGAGTTTGGGAGCATAGGTTTCTTGTAGAAAGAAAAAGCCAAAGCATTGGACCACGGCTGTGAAGATGGTGGTGGCATAGAAGCACCATCGCCATGAGGTGTTCTCACTGATGAAGCCACCGGCGACAGGCCCAATTGCTGGACCTAGTAGCGGTGCGAGACTGTAAATCGAGATGGCTTTACCACGTTGTTCTGCATGAAAACAGTCACTGAGTAATCCCTGGAATTTACTGTCAGTATAGCTTCAAAGGCTGAGATGAGGACATAATACTCACACCACCTATGGCCAATGGTGCACTGCCTCCCAACCCACTCAGGAATCGAAAAGCCATTAATTGCCCTTTATTTTGCGCAAATCCGCACCCTAGATTCCACGCCAAATAGAACAGATTCGACAGTTGCAATACAATTACACGGCCGTATATCTCTGATAATGGACCCAAGAACAAAGGTCCTACTGCATAGGCCAGCACGAAGATGGACAATGTGAGTTGCGCTTCAATTTCTTGCGTAATACCAAAATCTGCACTGATCGATTTCAGAGCTGGCGAAATCATCGACGATGAGATGGGCGAAACAAGCGTGAAGCATGATACAATTAGAGTAGCGGCCCATTTTCTCTTGATGCTCCAATTCTTGGGATTTGCTGGATCATCTGGGGAATCCCATGTCACCTAATTCATTTTAGAAAAACATTTTGCTGAACTGTGCATGGGTCCGACTTACGAGATTCGGGTCCTTGACAGACCTCGCACTCTTCTCCCTCTCCAGCTTCGCCCCAGCTTCAACGTCATGTTCATTCGGGATACCACCTCTGATCTCCTGGTACGTCGTCTCTTCTTCAAGTGCTGCGTCATCCTTCTCTCTTACATCGTCGTCGTCGTCGCTACTACTAGTCTCGCTTTCCATGTCCCTGCGCTCAGTTTCTGTCTTGTGCAACGACCGCGCACTAGTGTCGACATGCACGCCTTCCCCCTCTTCAAGATGGTACACGGAATGGTCATCCGGAAACTGGTTAGACAACAGGCGATGCAACGGCGGACTGCTGGGTCGACTTCTTGGGCGGGATCGTGATCTTGTGCGTTTAATATTACGGTCGTCCATTTTGGAGGGTGTTCGATGCCTACGAACACAAGGAAATTAGGCGTAAATAGGTGGATATTTTATATGACGTCGTGACGCCTACAACAAGATGTGAACTGTGAGTGGCAAAACAACTATTATTTCAAACCTCAATCTTTCCTACTGACTCACAGATCGGCTCGATATAACAGAATCGCAATGCTTGCGAGAACTCGTCACCTAAATATGGCCAACTCCCAAAACGGCGAATCTCGCCTGGCAACCGGCTTTACGCTCGCGGTTCTGGAAAAAGACCTTTAACTCCGCCATCTGCAAGGTATGGTCGCGTGCCCCACAACGGATAACCACCCGTCGGGACTTCGGGTGTGAATAGACCCCGGAGTTGAACTGCATAACATTTACATGCAAAACAGCGGTGTGATTTGCTGTTTGTACATGTAAGACAATGTGGCGTTGAGAGTGGTTTGCTGCCGTGAACTCCGAACGTGACACAAATGCGGAAAGGCGCTCAAGACCAATGTCGTCATTTGGCAAGCGATGTTACCCGAGTAATATTTTAGTAGCAACTTTGAGTCACTAAGCAATGTTAAGCGTTGAGGGAGAATGCTTATTTTTTTGCGGAGTTGAGTCGGAATCAACTTAATATTTACTGTAGATGTTCATCCAGGTCGTGTGGTCCTTGCTCTGCTTTTCGCTCACTCTTTCATTAGCATTGGAGACACTTGTCATTTCATAGCAATTCAATCCGATCTACTTACTTGGTTAATTGAAATATTAATATAGAAATAAACGCATCGATCCTGATCATACAATCAATCATATTGTTAAGTTCTCAATTTTCATCTCTCTTATCTTTGTGAAATCTTTCGTCGTCTCACTTTTCCCCATATCGCGACATGGTCATTTTAAGTAGGGATGGCTGTAGCAATCACAATACAACTCATTTATTGAAGATCTCTCTTCCTAATAACAACTAACTATGCTATTACAGTTTCAGTGGTATGCGGAAGATGGCACTGTGGGAGGAGATTTGAGAGCGGATGTGCGAGATTTTTTTTGGACAATGAAGGCAAGAGACGGTGAGCATATAGCAAGGATATTTTTTTGGGGTGGACCCAACTCACATAGAACGTTCAAGAGACAAGTCAATTACAAAAAGTACCTAATCCAGGTTGAATACCGGGAAAATATTGTAAAAGGATTCGAAAATAAGGGTACCAAAGGCAGAATATAGTAATGACGGCTGGGGGTAAATGTGAAGTAGCCTGCCATAAGGTGATGTATGTATTGAAAATAATCTACTGAACGTATGGCAAGATATAAGTGCGATTTGCAACTAATATTTAAAATCCAATGTACGAAATCAGATTTTCGAAACAGCCCTTCCCTTTGCCTCAACAACCCATTCTTTGGCAGGCGGTGTTTCTACAAAACTCTTCCGCTTCTCCCATTTACTCATCCAATCTACCAACTTCGGTCTTTCTTCCCTCCACTCTAAACACACATACGCTGAATACCCTATCAACGCTGTCGCAACAGCCACTGCTATCTCGTCCACTGATGCTGGCCCAACACCTGGATCCGGCAAGACGCCATCCCTCGCTGCACCTTCGAGCCGGTCCAGAGCACGCAAAATCTTCTTTTTCTGGCCCTGAACCCATTCGTCAAAGTACAGACCAGGCTCTTTTCGAATGAATGTCTCGTATGTTATCAGTACGTATGCATCCATGATACCGTCTGCACAAGCATGGAGAGTACGGAGCTGCCAATAGCGCGCGTCTTTCTTAGACTTTATAGGAGCGAGACTACTAAGATATTCGCAAATTACGCGCGAATCAAACATTCCATCGGGAACTTCTTCGGAGATCAGACAGGGTATCTTGCCTAACGGGTTGAACGCAGCAACGGCCTCGTTGTTGTCGCTCCATCCTGGGAAAGGAATTGGGCAGACGACGACCTTTTCCAGAGTGATGTGTTGTGTTAGGTTGAGTTCATGAGCAAGCATGAAGACTTTACGGGCGTAGGGTGAACCGTGGTGGTAAATCAGACGCATCTTGGGGATTTTTTTCTTGCTACCTAATGACGCGCTGATCGATGATCTGGGAGTGAGCTTTTGGATGCGAAAATTCCAACGCGGAAAGTGTAGATGGAGGCCCTTCTTATTCTGAATAACAACCTCGTAAGTCGTTAGGCCAATAACGACACCACTATCTTTGTTATTTTGGCCATAATCAGATGGGAAGACCTCAACTTCATCGCCAGCTTGGACTTTCAGTGGATCGTCATTGTCAAACGTAGTAGCTTCTGGCATCGCGGAAGAATTTAACACTCTGTTACTCATCACTTTGCCGTCTAGCGTAGTCGTTTTGGGGGCTTTCTGCGTCTTCTTCTTTTCCACCTCAGCCATGAATCGGCGTACCCACGCGTATGTTTTTGGATAAATCGCATCGTTGATATGCTCCGCCGACAACGCCCCCGTCATAAAAGATTCCAAGATCAACCATTGAAATGGCCACACAGCATCGAGATCCGTCAAACTCAACTCCTTTGTGCCCAAAATCCACTGTCGGCCATCTGCAAGAAAGGTGTTCTCCAGCATATCCAAGGCCTGTCGGAGATGTTGCATTCCGTCTGGCCTTCCAGCTTCCATCACTTCAGCCGTCATACGCCGACCGCTGAGAAGTGCTCTGTCGTCGATAAACACTTTATTTAACAGGAAACCTCCCGGCAGCCAATAAGGCATGAGTTTGACGGCATTCGCAAAAACGCCGCCGTCAACTGTCCAGCTTTCGAAGAGTTTCCTGATGCCATCTTCGGCGGATGTTGATAGTGCAAGTGTGCTATTAGGAAAGAAAGATTCAAGCTTTGAGATAATGAGGCGAGAGTCACAATAGACGTCTTTTCCTATGGCCATAAGAGGCATACGTCGGTATGCGACGTCAATCGAGGCTAGATCCGGACGGGGCATGACAGGGGGTTGGATCTAGGTTATTGTGTGAGCAATCATGGAAAGGAGGCTTCACAGAAAGTGCTCATACACATTCGTCGTATTCAATGCCACGTAGCCATAGGTACCAAAGCACTCGGTGTGAATATATCGAGCCCTGGTAGTGGAAGAGGATGGGCTTTTCTGGCGGCGCCATGATTCAATGGTCAATATGCAATTTGAGCGGGAGAAAGTGCAATGAGATACACTCCTACTTAAGCTGATGGAATATTAAGAATATCGAGCGATCGCCAGGCGTGCCGCTGAGACACCGTGCAGTTGCTCTACCCCACACGGCAGCCATGACGCCCCAGGTTTCAACCTCGGCGCGTCAGATGGGGAAAAATACGAGCCTGACATGCGATAACGACCTCGCACTCTACACGAAATATCGCTGCACGGTGTGTGAATCAAGGAAATCTCCGACAAAACCACAGACTCCTAAGACATTTAGTTGTTTGTTCGCGGGCTCACTTTCTACGTTGATGAACCACACGTGCACGGACGTCACCCCGCGTAGTTGGTAAAAATTCATGATGTTCAGATCCAGACCGTACAAATATTTGTCGCCAACACCAAAATGCCAAAAACAGACGAAGGTGCCGCTCTAGGCCATGCATCTTTCTGGGATGAGCGGTATGCAAAGGCCGACGACAGCTCCAAGCCCACACACGAATGGTTCCGCGATTTCGCATCGTTGGAACCCTTCTTTTCTAAGCACCTATTTGCAACAAGAAAACCAGAATCAAGTCCCAAAATACTGCATCTCGGGAGTGGAGACAGCGTAAGTTGGATCGCTCTGTTTATGCGGAGAATCGCTCATTCGATTTAGACTGTTCCGTATGATTTGCTGAAGAGAGGATATGCAAACCAAATATGTCTTGACTTCTCAGCTGTTGTTGTTGATCTCATGAAGTCCAGACATGCGCAGGAAGAGGGCGTACAATGGTTAAACGGTGATGTGAGAGATATGAAAGAGTTTGAGTCCAAAAGTATCGACGTTGCATTTGACAAGGGAACACTTGATGCCATGATCTTTGGAAGTCCATGGAGTCCTCCAGATGAGGTCATGGATAACAGTGGCAGATACATGTCTGAGGTAAGTAATTCTTCTTGCTCCATCTCAAATTCTCGTTCCAACCGCTTAATTAAAATCAGGTTCATCGTGTGCTCAAGGACGATGGGTTTTTCTTATACATCACTTACCGACAACCTCACTTCGTCAAGCCAATTCTCAATCGAAATAACGAGTGGGATCTTGAAATGGAGGTCATGGGTGGCGGTGATAGTTTCGAGTACTACGGTTATCTTCTGAAGAAAAATCAATAAACTTGCGCCTTTAACCGTAGATACAAGTGCAGTAGTTATTCCGCGTACGGTGGTTATTCCGTGCATAATGGTTGTTCCGCATGCAGCAGATGTTCCGTACTCAACCCAGAAAAAATGTTCATTCAGGATTCGACTTTGAGCGATACAACCTGCCACGTACGTAGCCTCTCCTATCAAATTGTCTCCTGTAGAAGAAGAAAACATGTTTCTGCTATCGTGTCTGAATTCAAGTTGTGGCACTACGTCATATCCAGCAAAAGATAGCAACATCAAACCAGCCTCTTACACATCCTTCTGCCCGCACATGACCTTTTGACAAATTATTTGACATTTTTTACGGCAGAAGAGCATGATTGGTGGCCATATCCGAAAGCTGCAACGGCCAGACCCCTCCCCCGCCGGAAACTCTTCCGCAATAGTATATAGCAGCTACACCAGTATGCTGGAATGAATGTCCTATCGAACATCCTCATAAGGTTTGCCTGTCAACTATTGCCATAGTATACAAAAGTCAACCCCGCCAATTCGCCGTCATTATGCCGCCAATCACGCTTTGGTTCCTCCAAGCCTCACGCTGCATCCGTACCACCTGGTTGCTCGAAGAACTTGGCCTAGAGTACGATGTGAAATTTGCCGACCGTACCGCAGCAGGCAAAGCACCCGATGACTTCAAAATCCAATCTGGAAATCCACTAGGAAAATTTCCTACACTTCAAGATGGCGATTTGACGGTTGTCGAGAGCGGCGCTATCACCGAGTATGTCCTAGGCCCAGTGTGATCTATACTCACTAGGAGAAGATTTGTGCTTGGTTGATCGATCAATTGATTGACTGACTTATCCACAGATATCTCTGCGAAAAGTACGACAAAGCTGGAAAATACATTCCCTCGGACACTGCCGCTCGCATCAAAGTTCAGCAGTGGATCCATGCTGCTGAAGCCACTTTTTCTCTACATGGGCTCGCGATCCTGTACACACGGTGGAATCTACCCAAAGATTTGCCTGCAGGAGTTCTGGAAGCCACAGAGAAAGGTCTATCAGTTAATGTGCAAAATGACTTGGATTGGCTAGAAGACGAGCTTTCAAAATCGAGTGGTAGATTTTTGTGTGGAGATGATGTTACGGCGGCCGATATCATGATGCAGTTTTCTGTCGATTTTATCTTCGTGAGAGGATTGGGGACGAATGGGAAGAAATGGGAGAATGCGGAAAGGTGGTTGAAGGATTGCAAGGCGACGGAGGGGTATAAGAAGGCGGTGGAGAGAACAGGACACAAGTTCTAGGTAGGTATAGTCAAATAGTATTGGTTGACTATATGATGAATACGAACCTGGCCAGCAGGCCCTGTCTAAATCTACCATTCATGTTTTACAACTCCGACGTCCACATACATTTCTCGTCAATCCATTGACTAATTGTCTAGATCATTCACCCATTCAGGCAGTCAATCCAGCAGCTTTGATGGCAAAATCTGCTGCCGTCTCAGCAACACTGCCATAGCTGATGTGGCTTCCCGTTGCACCACCGTCACCTCCACCGCCACAGATGAAGTCGCTAGTACCGCAGAACTGCTGGACCTTGTCGGTGGGGAGGTCGCCAACAGCAGAACGCTTCATTGGGTCGCCAAAGAGAACTGCACCAGCGACTTGTGAAGATGTCGCACCCTTGCTGAAGGCGTTGTGAACCACCATGCCGCCCTGGCTGTAGCCGGAGAGAATGATCTTGGTGCTGGGGCACTGGGAGAGAGCAGTTTGGACAAGCTGGGCCATGACTTGACCACCGTCACCACCCATTGCTGCGTTACCCTAGATGAGACGTTAGTGTTTATGGTTGTTTAAGGTAGAGAGGGAAAACTTACAGCAGCAGAAGCAGCATAATCGACACCCTGGATAGTGACACGGTCGTTGCCCAACTTCGTCCTCAGAGCTTTGAACATGGGCGGTCCACTGACAGTTCCGACATTACCCATTTCTCCAGTACCGCGGGCGAAGATGACTGTGATATCCGTGCAGCAGTTCTTATCCTTGACACCATTCTCGGAGCTTCCCAGCCCTCCTGAGCTTCCCTGAGGCGTGCAGTTTGCACCAACAGTACCCGATCCTCCCGTGGCGGGGGTCGTAGCAGTTGGTAGTGATGCTCCACCAGAGATATTCGGCACTGTTCCGTTTGTGACAGTAGCAGTGGGAGTGACCTGGGCCTTTGTTGATCCCAGGCCTCCCGTGAGTCCGCCACCGAGTCCACTGCCTAGTCCACTGCCTAGTCCACTGCCTAGTCCACTTCCGAGTCCACTTCCAAGTCCACTACCAAGGCCGCCTCCAGACAACCCTCCACCACTGAGCAAACCACTCAATCCCGATCCACTTCCCCCTCCTCCCAGGCTAGGAAGCCCTGTTATAGCAGGAATGCTAGGAATGCTGAGTCCTCCTCCGCCCAATAAGCCCCCTAGACCGGTTCCTGAGCCCGTCCCCAAGCCTGTTCCGGAACCGAACCCGCCTGTGGGCAAGCTGAACGAGGGCATGCTGAAGGGGAGGTTGAATTGCGGATGAGGGAATGCACTGCCGAGGCCGGCGAGGGCAAGGATTTGAGGCGCTGCGTACTTCATGATTGAAGATGTTCAAAGTGTCTGAAGAGTTGAGGTAAAAATTTCTATATAAAATGAAGCAAAAGAACGGTAATGTTGTATGATTCTTGGGGAAAAAGGGAAGCGAATGTAGGTGCACTGCACAACGAGAGACGAAGCTGAATAGAGCGAAGGGAAGCCGAGAGGAATGCGATGTCGAATCGGTGTCTTCTTCATCTGGCCATTCTCTGTCTTGTACTTATACTCCATTGTTGTTCATCACGCCGCGGTATGACTACCAGTAAGAGGGCCCAGCCTCACGTTCGGCATGTTCCTTTCGAAACAAACACGGCATTGTTTCTACTTGCACCAGTTCACTCCCTAATCACAACCACGCCACCGCTTAGGAAATCTCCGATGCAGTAGGATAGGTGAGTAGTTGCTTTTTGTTGTCGCATAGATTGTTCCATGCGCCGAGACTTGTTTGGGGGTTTGTATGTGGGGCGCAGCTCCTCAAATGCACGACTCGTGCTGTCCTTCAATTACTGGAAAAGGGAAAAGGCAGGATCGAAGCCCTTGTCACTCACGCGGGAGGCGTGAGCCTAATCGGTCCATCCATGCAGACAATGCAACGACCTCGGGTTACCGGATTGTAGCTTGTTTCACGAGAGGGCTTGGATGCACAACGTCAAACAATGTCACGGCAGTCAATCGGTGTTCTGACAGCATCCAAGAATAGCGCCGAGTCATGGCGTTTGTCCCGAGGTTGAAAGATTTGGTCTCTTGGACTTGCTTGTTTCATTTATGGCCATTATTGTCTTGCTGCGACCGCCGTCTTGACCTCCTTGAATGCATCATACCCATACAGCCAAGGCTGCACTTCAGGACACGTCCATCGACTGGGGAAATGGCCGTGGAGCTCCCCACCCAACATGCCCTGCATCTTCCGATCCCTTTCCTCTTGCTCCGGCCCATTGCGCATGTGGAAATCCCTCCTCTGCTTGAACGTCTCCCTCACAATTCCCTCGCCCCTCTGCTTGCGCATCTTCTGGAAAAGCTGCAACGTCTCGGGTAGTTGGGACTTCTCTGTAAAGTTCTGCTGCGACAAAAGCAGACCCAGAACCGCGCCATCTTCAATGGACGAGTTTGCACCCTGGGCCAGGTACGGCAGCATGGGATGGCACGAGTCGCCGATCAGAGCGAGGTTGTTTTGCGGGTTGATCCATGATGCGAGTTCCTCCCGGTGCATCAGTTTCCACTTGTCGACCTTGTCCACACAGCCAAGGAACTGAGTTAGCCTGCAACACGGTGAGCTCATTGCCGACGCATGAAACCAACTGATAGGTGATACATACACTGGGTCCCACCCCTCAAACAACTTCTTCATTTCTTCAATGTCGCCTGATGTGCGTGCCACGCCTTCTTCCAGATCATCAGGTACCAAGAGCACAATGTTGTACACATCCCCCCCGCGCATGCTGTACGCAACTACATGTGCGTCTGGACCAGCCCAGAATCGACACGCAGGATTCTGAACCATATCTCTGAGTTTCTCGTCCTTGATCTGATCCACATGCATCACAATTCTGTATGCCAGATCGCCTGTTGGCAGCGGGGGGTCCTTTCGTCCGAGAAACGTCGACCGACATGTCGACCACAAGCCATCTGCTCCCACGATGAGGTCAGCCTCATAGGTCTCCCCTACTTCAGTCGTGACCTTTGCCCTGTCTCCTGTGGTGTGTCCAAAATCAATGTTGGAAGCTTTTGCGTTTAGCACAACTGTCACACCCAACTCTTTTGCACGCTTCACCAGCGCCTGTTGTAGATCCACGCGATGGCAGTCTGAAAACGGAGCATTGTACTTGCGGCGAATATTCGCATCAAAGTCATCCTCATGGGCAAGCACTTCGCCCTTGTAGTTGTACACTGTCAGTGTCTTTGGCTCGCAGACAGAGTCCTGCACAACGCTGTATACACCCCATTGCTGGAGGAGTCGTGTAGCATTGGGAGTAAGTTGGAGACCAGCGCCAATCTAGCACACGTCAGATACCTGATCTTCAAGATGGTGAACCAAATCCCTTACTTCAGCGAGTTCCTTTGCGCTCTCCAAAACCGTGACCTCATGACCCGAAAGCGCGCACTGAATCGACGCAGCCAGACCCGACAGCCCCGCTCCAACAACCAGAATATCAAGCTTTTGTGACATGACGGCAACTCGCGACTCAGCTTGTTGTTTTAGAAAAGAAGACGATGAAGGAGATGAGCTACCAGAAGGTAAAGGCCTGCAGGTTTGTTCGAGGCCAGAGCCGTATTACATGTATTCCGCGTAGCCTACCTTTTTTCCAAAGCCCGTGTCTGCAGTACAAATACGCGCGGTGTCATCGTCATCCTAACACCGCGCTCGCACACGTCGGGGTATTCATGTACGACGCGTTTGCAGTCTGGCGAGGGATATGAGTTGTTCCGAGTGGGTGACTGCGGGGAACAAATGCTGGGGTAGCGCGGAACAAGCTTGATCCCCCCACGCTAACATAGACGTTGTACGAAGACGTTGTGCGTTAATTTTTGAGGAAGGATGAGCGTCAAGAGGGGTTTAATGAAAGGTTGTTAATTTCGGTATTTACGTTTCTTTTGGGTTGAATTCTTGGATTTGAGGGAGGGTTGTGATGGGGTGGTGAGATTGTTCGCGCCAGGGAGGTAGGGAGAGCGATTGACACATTCACGACTATACTTCTTCACCCATTCTTCCATAATCATTAGACTCTCTCTCCAATACTCTCCTTCAAACATGATTCGGGGGTTCCAAGAATGAAAAGCTTCATACAACGTTGCCCTATCACCACTCCTCCTCCACCATCCTCTCTCCCAACCCAGGTAGTTATTTATCTCCAGCACACTCTTCACTTCCACCCCTCTTCTCGAAGTCAATTCCAACAGAATATCTCCCTTGCAAATCCAACCAGCATAAACCAAGCCTTACAAGTCTTGCCACCAGAAATACTGCAGCAGTAGGTGATGATGGTAGCAATTCCCCTTACACCATCAAAAAAAGATAACGCCAGAGAAATAGCATCACGCCCATAAAGAAAATGACACAAGTAGTCAAGAGAGGGGGTAAATCATCGAATGGAAGAGTATCTAACAATATTTTAATAAATTAGACAAGAAACGAAGTAGTCAGTCTTGCAAGTTCAAGTTCTATTTCTATTGTTATTTTGTTTCTTATTTTTAATTCTTTTCACCTACACACATATCTACGCATAGTGCGAGAAGAGAAAACCTGTACTCTTTTACACTCAATTTTTTTCGTTTTCATTTTCTTCTCTACTACCCGCCCTTGCATATCCTTCGCACGAAACCCTACAAAACAGTTGACTAGTACAACACCCATCTATGCAGAGATGGAACACCCCTCTGATAAAACCAACCACTCTCTTCAAGGCTGAAGAGAAAAAAGAAGAAGTAGTTGGAGTTATTCCTCCCGCTCCTCCTTCCTCTCCTCTAAATTTCCCGCCTACAATTTATTTAAACCCCCCCTCTCTCTCCACAAAAACATGTTAAAATATTTATACACATGTATACTCTCTCCCACCTCCACCCTCTTTTTCCCCAACCTCCCCTTCCAACAATTTTTTCTTCCTTTTCCTCCTTTTCTCCTCCTCCTCCTTTCCCTACTTAAACCATAAATTCCAAAAAATAATAATGACTGAATGAATGAATCAACAAGTTTCCCTCTCCAAGCCTTTTATTCCATTCCCCCCCCCCCCCCCCCCCACCAC
>JAKUHH010000041.1:678068-704919 GCA_022701365.1 Mycocentrospora acerina
GGGGGGGGGGGGGGGGGAAGACACCCACACGCCGTCACAGCATCATGTCTTTTTTTTTATAATTCATATTCCTGTTTTCCATTCCCATCCTCATTCCCATCCCCATCCCTACTCCTCTAAACAGACGGAAAGACAGATAGACAGACAGACAGCAGTATACTCCATTTCCATCCTCGCGGAGCAGAAAACAGAAAACAGAAACAGGGCGAATCTAGCCAAGAAGATGGGATGGGGGAAAGGAAAGGAAGTGAATTTTAACAACTTTTTTTTTGATTGTTTGATTGTTTGTTTGTTAGCTACGGATAGGATGAGAAAGACAGACAAGACAGACAGTCATGCCATGCATGAGAGTGGGGAGAAGAAGAAGAAGGAGAAGAAGAGAAAAAAAAGAGGGGGGGATACATTTTTTTCCTTTATGAAAGGAAAGGAAAGGAAAGGAAACGAGGTGGGTGGGAGGAGTTTATTTTTGTATTGGGAAGAAAGAGAGAGAGAGAGAGGGAGAGAAAGAGGCACGGGAGATGAGTTAGAAACGAGAAAACAAGCCATTTCAGTAACTACACGTATATAAATCCCTACTTGCAACAGTTCAATCAATTCAGTTAAATTCAGTTCAATTCAATCCAAGCCAGACAAGGAGAAAAAAAGGATCCCCTTACTCCCCCCTACCCTCCTCCTTGGCCCCAACCCCTTCCCCCTTCTCCTCCACAGCCCTACCCTCCACCTCGGCAAATCCCTTCAACGCCTCGCCATACTTTTCCCAAATCCCCTTTCTATACCCATCACCAATCCTCCTCACAAATCCACTCTCATCCCATCTCCCCTCCAAAAAGTCTTCAAAGGCTTCTCCACCATTACGCCTCTGTACCCCCCACGCAGCCTTATATGCTGCACCGAGCGCACATGCATTTCCACCAATTTCGAGTTTATATATGCCGTCGCTGCCACCGAGGACCTGGCCTGCAAGTTCGGCAATGGCTGGGTTCACGGCCCCGCCGCCGACAAGGTAGATGCGGCGTGGTTGGGCGGGGAGGGAGTTTTGTGGGAGGACGAGAGCCTGGGAGCGCAGGCGGAGGGAGAGAAATTGGGATTCGAGGATTGCTCTTGCGTCGGCAGTGAGGGGCCAGTGCTTGTCGTCTGGTTGTGCCGTGGAAAGTGATGTGGTGGAAGAAGTAGGGTTGTAAAGGAAGCGCCATGTTCCTGCTTTTACGCTGGGGACGATTTCAGGACGTGGGAAGTAGAGCGCTAGACGCATGGGGTCAGAGGGGGAGTCTTGGCCAAGAACGGGTGTCTTGGTTGCGAGGTCGTTGAATGAGTCCCAGGATTTGGCGTCTGGAGAGTTGGCCGATTTGTTGATAGCATCGCGGATATGCTCGCGTGCTAGACCGCCATTTTTGTAGCAAAGCATGAACATGTAGAGACCTGCGGTTGTAGGGTGGTTCATGAAGTGGTATGCTGGGTCAGGTTTGTATTGCGAAGTTGACATGAGGAAGGTGGTAGACGTCCCCAACGAGACAATGGCGTCTGACGAGCGAAGAGGCAGAGCGAGCATGGTCGAAGGGTTGTCTCCTGTAAAGGCGATGATCTGGGCCGACGAAGGGAAGCCGTAGCGCTTGCTAAAGTATGGTGAAATGGTACCGAAACTTGCACCACCGTCTTCAGGAACATTGCCCAGCTTGGATTTGAGATCCTCGACACCCTCGCTGCCTCCTGCTGCGAGCGCGAGCAGGTCTTCATGCCATTGACCATTCTTAATGTCCCACAAGTTCGCACCGCAGACGTCTGAAATGTCAATGGGTGCTACTTTTCCAAGAAAGATGGATGCGACAAAGGAAGATACGAGAGAGATGCGCGATGTCGCCTTGTATGCTTCAGGGTACTTTTCATGGAAACGGGAGATTTGGGGACCACTGAAGCGCTGTAGTAGTGTTAGTGTAAGTTGATGTTTAATAAAAGTGTGTGTGTGTGTGTGTGTGTGTGTGAAAGAGAGAGAGAGACCTACGTGATGCGCCTTACTTCCCGTAGCATCAGCCAAATGCTCTGGGTCTTTCAACGCCGCATCAAAAGCCTCGCATTGCTTCTGCGTGCTCGCATCCTGCCAATTGGGGCTAAATGGGTGACTAAAGGCACCCTCAAGCTGCTCCAACAGCGTCTTGCCGCCATCCAACGACCCAAGCAGTTTTTCCGCGTCTTGTCCCCAGAACACAGTGCCATGCTGCATTCCTGCGCCCGAAATGCCCTGCACCTTTGACAAGTCGGCGCCCTGATCTTTTAACCGTTTCAAGACAAGGTCAATGGCCTCGAGGAACAAGGCAACGGGCGCAAAGACCTCTCCCTCGGCAGGGTTCGTGAGCACGCCCTTCTCGATGCCATACTTGGAGAAATCGGCGTCAAAGTCAACTTTGGCCTCGTGGATAAGTTTCAAGTCCGACCCAACGACGATGCCTATAATTTGGCCATGTTAGTAACGTTATTTAGAGAGAGGTTTTGGTGGGGTAGCTGTGGCGGGGTCGTCCTTACCCTTGAGCTGCTGAGTGCTCAGATCGAATCCCAGGAATTGGTCAGCCATGGTCGTGGATTGGAAAAAAAGGTGACAAGATGACGGGGACGCGCGACATGGATAGATAGAATATAATAAATATCTCGTGGACCCCAAGTCCGCAATTCCCACGCCGGAAGATCAAGCAGGTCCCGCAGCTTGTTGCTTATTACCCGGCGGTCCCTGCAGCAGCCTGGGTCTCTGGTTGGGTCAAAGGCCGATTGCCGCATGCTGGCGGGGATTGAACTGCACTTGCAACAGTGGAGCAGCGGAGCTCCCGCCGACCTCTCGTGACCCTCGCTGCAGTGTCCGCCGAAGTGAGCTGTGCGAGTAGTTGTACTGGGGCAAGTCGAACGGGTATGGTAAATTGGGAATAAAATTCAATGATATATGTTCAAATCAACATGCAAGTGACAGCAAGACCAACTGCCTGGGAATCCCTTTATCCAACTCCAGAGCGCCAATCTAATCTTCTTCTACAGACGGTACAGGGTGGATCTATTTCCGCCTCCTCACATCGCTGTCTGTGCTTTGGCTATGCTTGTGATCGGGGCCATGCTCATGGTCGTGCTCCTCCTCTGATTCAGATGACGAGACGTTTGTTGTATCGGCGCTGATGAACTCGTCCAAAAAGTCTGGCTTCTCGGCCGAGTTTGTCACGAAGCGCACGCGAACCTTCTTCACTCCGCGTACCTTTGCGGCAACGCGCTCTCGCACGTGGTTCTCCACGTCGCGTGTCTGCTCGATGGTCCATGAGCCTGGCACGCCAAGCTCTACGTCCATTAAAAAGTTCTGGCCAGCCTTGACACCCTGGACGTATCGCACGTTGACTTGCTCAGACGCTGTGGTGATGTCTGCGACAGCCTGGGTCGCTGCCTTGCGAACATTGTCCTTCATCTCGTCTTCTACACCAGCGTCTGCCAACTCGAACAAAGCAGACTTGGTGTTGCCCCACCCAGCCTGCACCACCATGAGCGAGATGACCAAGCCACCGACAGGGTCCAACCAGGAAGCATTGTTGAGAACGTTGGACCCGGCAATCAAAAGGAGAGCGACAAAGGCAGTCAGGGAGTCGACGCGGTGGTGGTAGGCGTTTGAAGCGAGGACGGTTGATTTTCGTTCATTGGCAACCTTGAGGGCTGGAGGAGACTGGTTAGCAGAGCTCTTGTGGCAGGCTTTTCTTTGTGGGTGCACCTACTCGCTCGATACAGCCACTCCTTGACCAAAATGGACGCGGCGGCGAGCCAGGCAGCGTTGATGTTGGGCCCCAGATCATCGGCGCCGTGGCTGTGCCCGTGACCGTGCGGCAACAGTCCCCAGCTGGAGGCGATTGCCGTGGCCTCGGGGAAGAACTGCTGCAGCAGCGCAACCAGGGCCGACCAGCCCATCATGAAGCCGCCAATGAGCAGGATGCCACTGACACCCAGCGAGCCCAGGCTCTCGACCTTTCCGTAGCCGCTGGGGAAGCGGTCCGAGGGCGGCTTGAGCGACCAGCCGACGGTGGCCAGGGTCATGACATCGCTGACGAGGTCGGTGAGGCTGTGGATGGCGTCGGCGGTGAGGGCTGCGTGTGTGTGAGTATTTGTAGGTGTAGGTGTTTTTGTAGGTGTAGTTGTTTGTGTAGGTATAAATACAGGTATAGGTATACGTGTAGGTATAGGTACATGTACGAGTACAAGCACAAGTGTAGGTGCAAGTACAGGTAAAAGTACAAATATACAAGGGGTCAAGGCAAAGACTCACCCTGGCTATTAAAGACGTAGCCGCCAAAGCCCTTGCTCACGGCCATGCCCAGGTTGACATAGAGGCCAATGCGCGTGATGCGGACGCCGGCATCCTTTTTGTTCTTGGAGAGCAGGAAGGTGTTGTCGTGGGAGTGGTGGTGGTGGCCGGCGTGCGAGTGGCCGGCGTGGCTGCGTGTCTGCGAGTGCGAGAGGGCGCGTGTGTGGGTGTGGGTGGGCGTGGACGTGTGGGCGTGGGCGAGGGTCGTCATGGCGGCAGTAACAGTGGCAGGGGCAGTGGCAGGGGAAAGGCGATGGATGCTGTGTGCAGTCGAGGCCCAGTTGAGGGAGAGGGGAGCAGCGCGCGGTGGTCGCGTGTCCTTTGTAGCCGTCGAGGTGCAGAGGACGCGCAAGTGCGGCGACAGGTGGCCGGCGGGCCTGGTATTACTCTTTGCGTAGTGCAGGACGTGCGGCCGTGGTGCCGTCGAAAACGTGAGCCTGCCCGGGGCGAGCGAGGCACACGGGGAAGGCGAAGGGTTACAGCACACGCGTCGCAGCCGGCCCACGACGACAGCCAGGCCATGGCTGCGGGTGCGCAGGAACATGGGGCTGCTGCTGCTGCTGCGGATGATGATGATGGCGCGGGGGAGGAGCACGCAGAGGCTGGGCTTGCGCTGTCCGCTTGGTGGGTTTTCTTCAGGCTCTCTCTCGCTCCGGCTACGGCTGCAGGCCGTCGAGCACACCAGCTGGGCGTCGCCCTATCGCCCCGGCCTCGAGGCTCTGCTAGGCAGGTGGGGGCTTGGCCTGGAGCAATTCACACGCACGCAGACACTCTCGCACATGTACGCGCACTCTCGCACACTCGGGTAGTTGGCGCGAGGTGCATGGTGGCATGTACCCTCTGTACACGGACACATGGGACGCAGACACACACGTACATGTACGCATACGCATACACACACAATACACAGACACATGCAATGCACAAACAACACTCACACAATACGCATGCAACAGACACACTGGCACACTGGCACACAAACACTCTGGCATACATAGTACTTGCACACCCTACATGGGCAATCCCTAGTATTGCCGCGTCACAGCCCAGGCACGCAGGCACGCAGGTACGCACGCAGCCACGCAGCCAGGGTCCGCACACAGACCTCCAGCTACCTGCAATTTGAAACATGTGCGCCAAAGCCTCACCATGCACACGCACCGGCCCGATCCTGCCTTGATGCACACGGTACATTGCCATTCCTGTCTTGGATTACATTGCAATTACGTTGCCCAGCAATCTGCCACCCTGTGCTTGTGCTGCTCCCAAGAGAGCTTGTGGCCGTCAACCTCTGCACTCCTCATGGCCTGCGCTTGGCGGCCCTCCTCACAGCTTGGGCTTGGCGCCCTCCACCCCGCCCGCCTCTGACGAGCGCGCCAGTATCCAGCCCACGACATCGCCAAAGAACTTCTCCTTGTCGCCGTTGGGCTCGCTGTGCAGCTGGTGATACCATCCCTCGTATGTCTTGAACTCGAGATCCTTGACCTGCAGCGCCGCCACCAGCCGCTTGGTTGCTGCATAGTCCGTCAAGAGGTCCTTTGTGCCGTGACCAAACCAGAGTCGCGCCACTCCGCCTTCTCCAGCATCATTGGGGATCAAGATCTTGCAGGCTGCCAGTTCCGCTGTCCGGCTCAGCATGCCTGCCAGGCCCTCGAGCGTCCCTGTGCCGTGGCACAGCTCGTCTTGCTCGAATCGCTTGTTGGCAACTGGGTCACGTGAGATCTGGCTAGGATCCAGCTTGTTGACCATTTGCTTGTGCGGCAAGATGCGTGCGACCAAACGGCCCAGGACGGCCTGGATGGCCGAAGGCCGTGAGGCTGCAGGAAAGTCGATGAAGGGCGACTCTAGCAGGTAGCCGCGGACGTGCTTGTGGATTTCAGCAGGCCCTTTGGCGGCATAGTAGACGGCCTCGCCTCCGCCCATCGAGTGCCCCATGATGAACAGCGGGACGGGGCTTGGGATGAGTGTCTTGAGAAAGGACGTGATGTCGTCGAGCACTCGGCTCGTGGGGCCTGTGAGGCCGCGTTCAGACGGCTTGGAGACGGAACGGCCCCATCCTCTGTGCCTGCTTAGCTCTCGACTTGGCTGCAACGGGCAGGCTCGACTCACCTCTGGTCAAACCCATAGACCTCGATTCCCTGGGAAGCTAGAGTCGGGAAAAACTCGCCGTATGTGCCGACTGGCAGACGTCAAGGCTCCACTCGAGTCGCCTGGGAAGAGGTAGGCTACTTACTGTGCTGTCGTCATCACGTTAGTCGTGTAGCCCATGTGCACTGCACTCACTGCGCTGTGCTGCACCCAGGGACAGCTTACATCAGAGAATCCATGGATAAAGGCCAGGCGGGCAACAGGCGGGCCCTCGGTCTATCCAGGCCAGTAAGCACAGCTCGGTGAGATGCACAACGGGGGCCATGTTGTGGGTACCTTCCACGTCTTGGTGTACAGCTTCTTGCCGTCCTCGACCGTGTGCCAGCCCTCTTGGGTAGACATGGTGGTGCGGTATGCTGTGGTATGCTGTGGTATGCAAGATGCAAGATGCAAGACGCACGAATAGGTCGAGTCAAGAAAGTGCAGATGGCCCGTCGATGGATGCCACGGGGAGCCGCGGCCCATGCCATGCGGTGCTGGGTGCTGGATGCTGGGGCCCAAGCTCCAGTGATGGCCCGCAGGCATGTCGAGGCATGGACAATGCACAGGCACCGCAAGCCCCTCTGTCGACCCTGTCCACCTGTCCACCCTGCCCACCCCCGCCGCACGAGTTTGCCCGACGCTGGCGCAAGAGCCTTGCGATGCGCCTGTCCGTCTGTCGCCCTCTCTGCCACTCCATCTCCGCCCGCTCGCCTGCCATCCGCAGAGCGCCGCCAGGAAGCATGCCGCAGTCGCAGCCCAAGCCCACGCCGCGGTCCGCCAAAGCCATCTCGTCGAGCCACCAAGACCGCACCGCGACGGAGCCGCGCCAGAGGGACCTGCACACGGCCACGGTCGACGCCATCACCGACGTCAACAGCCGCATCAAGACGTTCAGGTTCGCGCTCAAGGACAAGAACGGCTTCAACGTACGCACGCCTGCCGCCGGCTCCTCCCCCGTCTCCACCCGCGACATGCGCTGATGGACAAGCCAAGTTCCTGCCCGGCCAGTGGCTCGACGTCTTTGTGCCGGGGGTCGACAAGGCCGGCGGCTTCACCATTACGAGCTCGCCGCGAGACGCCCTGTCGCAGTCGGACCCGGCCCACACGCCCTTTTTCGAGCTGGCCGTGCAGAAGAGCCCCAACAACCCGCCCGCCGCCTGGCTGTGGCAGCCGGCCGACGAGGTCCAGGGCAAGGAGGTCACGGTGCGCGTGGGCGGGAGCTTTGTCTGGCCCCCGCCCGGCCTCGACCTGAGCAAGATCAAGCGCGTCGTCTTGGTGGCAGGCGGCGTCGGCATCAAGTGCGCCTCTCTCTGCTCATCGCAACAAACATGCACCCACTGACGACAACACCACGCAGCCCTATGGTGTCGATACTCTCCTACATGAACCAAAACTACCCCTCGCTCGAAGTCCGCCTCCTCTACTCGACCAAGGTGCCCTCGCGCGAGACGGTCCCCACCCAGGTCCTCTACCTCACCCGCCTGCTCGACCTCTTCCGCATTCCGCGCTCTGAGACAACAAAAGACCGCCTCGAGCTCTTCTTCACCGGCACCTGGGACGGCTCGCCCATGGACAAGCAAAACACGGAACCCATAGAACCCCTCATGTCGCTCACACTGCCAAAGCTCGACGTAGACACCGAGGTCCCCGTGGTCGCGTGGACGCACCGCATCGACGAGATTGCGCTGAGCAGTGCGGTGGGCACCAAAGAAGAAGCCAAGGATACCTGCTTCTACGTCTGTGGGCCGCCGGACATGACGGATGAGATTGTCGCCTTCTTCAAAGCGCAGCAACACGTTATTCCTGCAAGGGTGTTGTGCGAGAAGTGGTGGTAGAAGTGGTGATTGGAGTGCTAGTAGAATTGCTGGCAGAAGTGGTGGCAGAAGTAGTGCTGCAAGTAGTGTGCTGCAGCCTGTGTTGTAAATGGTCGCTTGACGACAACTTGAATCGTGACATGCATGCGCAAACATACCCAATGATGATGGGGGGAGTGCAGATTGCCCAATCACTGCGCTTGTACCGCCAACATGTAGGTACCTTTAAAGGTCAATCAATCACTCCACCATCTCTCCCATGTAAAAGGCCGTTGCACCAGCTTCACATTCCATTGCACTGTATTACATTATATTACAATACAGCATCAGCAAGCGCCATTGAACAACGATCCTCACACCACGACACCCATTTTTCTTTTACGCGCCGAACAAGTACCGCAAATCACCCACCCACCCAAGTACCTACTTAGTACCTACTTAGTACCTACTTAGTACCTACCTTACCAAGCCAAACCACACCTACATGCCCACTTTTCCCTCTCTCTCTCTTTGCACAACCCGCTGCACACTCTCCCCTTGCAGCAAAACTTCCCCCATTCAGAAGAATTAGCCACCATTTCCTCCCTCGGGGCCCGCCTCGCGCCTCGCGCCCGCCCTGCACCCCGTCCTGCCCGCCCATTGGCTCCGCGCAATCACAAGTGCCTCGCTGCATGCAGCCAGTCACAAGCCGCAGCGGCGCTTTCGCCCCCCTCTTTTCTTCACGCGCCCGGGATGCATGTGCAGAGGACTTGCAGGTTGCGCGGGTGGCCGCTCCTGCGGGTCGGTGGTGTGCTGCGTGGGAGGGTTAGCGGGTGGGTAAGTTTGTATTGGATTGGGTTGGGTTGGACTGGTTTGATTTAAGAGGGAGGGGGCGCCCGCTTGCGCTGCAGCTGCGCCTGCTTGAAGGGCTGACGACTTGGTTTTTGTATCTGTCTGTCCATCTACTTATCTGTCCGTCTATCCCTCTATTCATCGATTTATTTCATCGTTGAGTGAGGCGTGGACTTCTGGTCGGAATCTCACCTGGGATATTATTAATGAGGCTGTGTGACTAACGACTTGATTTGGGTTGACATCTATTTTTTTTTAAAAAAAAAAACTTGTTAAAGAGCTGGATTACGTTGGATTGTGTTGTGTTGGATGAATGTTCTGGATTGGGGGAGAGGTACACGTCAGAAACTGGGCTGAACTGAACTGAACTGAACACACCGCACGTTTACGGAAAGGATAAGAGACGGACGAAGAAAACAAACGAGCAAACAGATGAGCAAATAACGCGAATTGGCGTTTACATCTATATCTTTATCTTCAGCTACTACTACATCAACATCAACATCAACATCGATATCGACATTCCACTCCAACACCAATGGGCCGCTTCTTCCTCCCGCGCCAATGGCGCCTCCCAACCCTTGTGTGGTTCCTCATGATCTTCGAGTTCCCCTTCACCGTGGCAAACCTTGCTCTCTTCGGCATCGCAAGTCCAAACCTGTACCGCACGATTTTGTGGCGTGAGGGCGGTAGATTGGGCTTCAACAGCGATCCGAGCACGATCATCTATGCGTATGCGAATTACCGCCCAGTGTCTGTGCCGGTGGTGTGGAGTGCATTGTAAGTCTTTTTTATTCCAAAGTTTTATAATGTTTCCCTTGTTATTTTGCATTTATATTGGAAAGAGGAGGCGAAAAGAAAAGAAGTTGAGCAAAGATAAGGAGGAGGTGTATTCTCCAGGATATATATACATATATCTCCCAATTTTTTTATCAAAACTACAATACTAACACCACCTCCAGCAACACACAATACCACCTCGTCATCGGCGTAGTATGCATGTTCTTCCTGCTCGTCAAAGCCACCCTCTGGCTCCTCAAAGTCTTCTTCCCCATCCTCTCCGTCCTCCTGCACATTGCCCTGCTCTGCCTCTGGGCCTACGGCATCCACGTGCAAACCGCACCCGACACCATCGACCCGCAGCGCCCCAACCCAGGCGCCCCTTGGTACATCACCCGCAGCTGCGGCATTGTCGAAGACCCAACCATCCGCGGCTACTGCATGCAAGCCAAGAGCTCCTTTGCCGTCAGCATCATCATGCTGTACGTTCCTAGTCCCCCTTCCCCACCCCCCTTTCTCTCTCCCCATCTCGCAATACTAACACCACCCTCCCCTCAGCACAATATACACCGTCTTCCTCCTCCTCTCCCTGTACTCGATCCTCCGCCCGACCGCCGCCCAAAGATCCGCCCACGCGGAAAAACTCGCCGAAAAGGAAAAATGGGCCGCCGTCACTTCCCCTCCTTCCCCCTCCTCATCAACATACTACCACCAGCATGAAATGTCCCCCGAGCAGCAGTGGCAGCACATGTGGGAGCTGCAGCAGTTGCCGCGCACGCCCGGCGGGCCACGGAGTCCCATGACGCCGAGGACTACGGCGTTTAGCCAGCTGGAGGGGGGCAGAGACAGAGGGAACGGGAATGGGAATGGGAAAGGGAAAGGAAGAGGCAATTGGATTGCAAAGGCGAATGAGAATGCGAGTCAGGGGTGGTACAAGGGCGGGTATGGTCAGGCTGGTGCAGTAGGTGGTGGTGGTGCAGCAGGTGATGGTGTGGGGAGTGTAACAGTGAGGGATGTAGGCGAGAGGGATGTCGATGTCGATGTCGAGCATGCGGGGGCCGGATACGCATACGGGCCTGTGTACGATGGGTATGAAGAAGGGGGAGCTGCTGCTGCTGCAGCAGCAAAGGGAAAAGGAGCTGCGTATTAATTAACAGGGCCTTTTGAAACGTGTAAATGACTATCTTTTTTTCCATCTTCATCTTCATCTCTCGTCTTTCGTCTGTTTATTTGTTTAATTTTTTTTCAGTACTGATGATGAGTGAAGAGAAGGGGTCTTAGTTCCTTAGAAATAGAACGTTCTTTATTCACATAGATGCCCTACATGCGTGTCCATCTATGGTATTCCCAAGATGAGGATGGATATGCCGAAAGAAGATGGGGTAGAATAGTGCAGAACAGACAGAACAAATAGAACACATGTTTGGATTAATTTTTGTTTTTATCAAAGCGGCGATTCTCATGCGCAATCATACAAATGCCACACACTGGATACCAACTCCATTCAAAATGCTCTTTCTCCCCCCTTCCCCCCCATAGTCCCATACTCTCTCTCTCTGCCTAGTACTGCCCCGCAGCAGCCTGGCAGGCCTTGAGCTGGTCAAGATACCACCCGCAAATCGTCAAGCTGCCCTGGTTCTCGTCCATGCACCGGCGGAAGTTGCCCACGTCCGTCGCACACGCACCGCTCTGCGTCATGTTGGTCGACTGCTGGTGCTGTTGCGCAAAGTCGGTGGACTGGGGGGATGCCTCGGCAGGCGCGGAACTGCTGCCTCCGCTGAACCAGCCGCCGACTGCGTGGCCGATGGAGGATCCGACTGCGACACCACTGGACGAGGGGGTTAGCAAGAGGGGAGGATTTGGAATGTTGGGTGGGGAAAAAGGGAGGGAGCGGGGCAGATGGTGGTGGTGGTGGGATGTGGAGATTGGACATGTATTTAGACATTGAGGGGGACTCACGCTGCGGTGCTAGCCATCTGTCCAAAGAGCCCGGGGCCCTGGGGAGTGGGAGCTGCCTGCTGTTGCATGGGCGTTGGTGCTGGGGCTGCGCGCTGCTGGGGGGCGGCAGCCGTTGACGAGTGACGCTGGGGGGCGGGTGCGGGCGCGGGTCTTGCGGGCGCGGCCGTGGGGCGGCGAGGGGGCGCTGATCCTCCACGTTGACGGGCCATGTTTGTGGATTGGGTTGGGTTGGAGGTGGTGTGTAGGCGGTGGATGGCAAGGTTGGTGTGGTGATTGAGTGTTGTGGTGAACAGGTCGATGGCAAAAATGAAGCTCAGATGCAGGTCCGAGGTTCCAGAAACATCGGCATCATGGCTAGCGCATATTTTACGCGTGTGAGCTTTCTCTGCCGTCTCATTGGATGGGCCGTGTCGGCACGATGGTTTAATATCCAGGCTGCTATACACTCGTGTTGACCCGAAATGAAACACCTTTTAGCATCGCTCTAATGCACGTGTCTACTATCAACGCTTTGCTTCAACTACTGCATTAGGCAAGTAGCGATATAGACCATCACACAACACATCATCCTTGATCCACCAACACCGTCGCACAACAGCAATCACCACTAAACATACTCATTCATAGGTATTCTAGTCTCAGCTATGCATAGCCTCACTCCCCACCAAGCAACTTTGTCTTTTCCAAAACATTTCCATCATTTCAACGCTGTTTTACGCAACACTCCCGACAACCAGCGCCGCAACACCCTCCTCCTCACTTCGAACATCAATCTTCATCGTCACGCCCGTCCTTGCACTAAACGCCATCCTAACCGTAGCCGCCACCTTGCCACCGGTAATTGTCTTGCCGTAAAGCTTGAGCGTATGTGTCGTGGCTGAGAGTGCGACATCTGTGCCTTCAAGGGGTTGCAGGCTCAGAGTCTTTGTAAGCTGCTCTGTTGCATCTGTAGTGGCGTCAGTAATCGAGTACTTAAAAAAAGGGGGGGAATAAGCAATTTACCTGATATGCTCTTCATGTTACTGAGTTGCAATGTTTCTGTCGCGGAATCTCCATTCGATTGCTCCCAGACATTGTCAAAGCTACCAGCGTAAGCTGGAACAACATAGTCCGCACCGTTGAGATCCAGATCCTCTACTTGGTATTCATCAGGATACCCGTCACCCTCTTCCGGCTCGCCTGTGCTTGGGTCAATCTCTTTGCTTGTGAACTTGAGCACGTTGGTAAAGCTGGTGGCGATAAATTGCGACTCCGTCTCCAGACGCTTGAAAGAAACGTAGACGGTTCCGGGCTCATTTGTCGCCAGCTTTGGTGCTGGGATTATAAACTCCTCTTCAAGCTGCACGTCGCCGTCGTCCTCTGGTGTTACTACCATCTCAACATCAATGAGTACCGTGTCTGGCAGCGTATTCTTGATGTCGTATTGAATGACAACGTGGTCCTTGAAAATGTGCTTGACGGCCGAGACGACGTATTCGGTCTCGGACTCTGTGAGCTCGATAACATCGCTTGACTTGAGTACGCCGCCATGCGCCGCAAGTTCCGGGATCTTCTGGAGATCCGCAGCATACTTCTGCGCGGCCGCCACTCCTGATGCTGCAGCATCCGCACCAGCCTTTGATGGCGCCTTGGTAGCACTGGGCGCTTTGAGCGTCGGTGTAACGCCTTCGGTCTTCTTGGTAAGGTCGGCAGCGTCTGCCTGTTCTCGGGAAACGGTTGGGATCTTGGTAATGTCGAATGCGGTCTCGAATGTATCACGAGAGCCAGAGCTGACGTACAGAGCCAACTGGTGCTCAAGAACTGGCAGAGAAAACATCGAGTCGTTGCGAATGAAGCTGAGCGCCAAGTCGTCGTCCTGGTCCATCAATCTCAGATTCAGCGCCGCACGATCTCGGACCTCATCATCAACATCGTCAAGGCAGCGGGTAAGCAGAACGTGGACCGACTTCTTGATCTCGGGGTCTTTTTGGCCAACACCAAACTTGGCCAACGCAGAGGTGGCTGCCGCTCGGACAATGGCATTCTCCAAGACAACACGGTTGTAGATATATCTAACATACTTTGTCGGGTGTGGGGTGGAAGGGCCCTCTCTCCCAAGCACAAACAGAATCCTTACGGCCAGTTTGGTGAACTCGCAGTCTTCGATAAACTCGCAGAGTGTGGCTAGCGCATCTTCCTTGGCCTCAGGGACAAATCGAATCAAATCCATGATAGCTTCGACGACAGATCGCTTGAATTCGTAACCTCCCTCGTCGCGAAGAATGCCGCTGAGGAAAGCAAGGAATCCAGATTGCTTGGCCTTGAACTTTAGAGCCAATGTTCGTACAGCCTCGACAATGGTGACCTTGAACTCGTCTGTTATTTCAGCCATGAAGCCAGTAATTTGTTTCATCAGCCTGTCGACAGACGACTCGTTGCCAGTCTTGAGCAGGGTGGTTATGGCGAATGTGGCGATGCTGCGGTTCGAGTTGGTGATGAGGGACTCGATGTCCTGGTTGCATGATCGAACAGCGTCCGGTTTGAAGGAAGCCATTTGTGACAGGATCCTTAGCGCAGCAAACTTTGTGACGGCGCGAGGGGAGGTCAGGAACAGCTGGAGAACATGGACGGCCTGCACAAGCTCGGCGTCGGTCACGTCGCGCACGTCGCAGATGGCCTTTGCGGCCTCGAAGTTGACCATCTCCGACTTGTGGCGCAGCCAGCCATCGAGCAACTGCATCATGGGCTGTGGTATTTGTCAGTATTGCTCTATACATGCACGTGATGGGCTGTACCTTGCGCAGGTTGGGGTCTTCCTCAGCAAGCTTGGCTGCCAGACGGACGAGCAGGACAGTGGCAGCAGGGCTCTTGACGACACCCGCCGCCGAGTACTGCTGGACCATCTTGACCAGGCTCATCCTGTCGCCAGATCGCATCTGGTACAGCAGGCCAATGGCGTGGTACTGTGTCATGTAGTTTGTGCTGGCCTGCAGGGCCGTGTGTGAGCCGCCGCCTCCCAGTCCACCAAAGAAGCCGCCGCCCGACTTGCTGCCGGACGCTGCCTCTGCGGCCTCGGACTGCCATCTGCGCACAACGTCCTTTGCGACGGGGAGCAGGTGGTACGACGACACGAGGGCGGCCGAGGCGACCGAGGGGTTCTTGTCGACAATGCACGTCTTGACGAGGCGCTCGATGGCCTGGACGGTCGAGGCATCGATGACGCGGCAGAGGGCGCGGATGGCGTTGGGGCGGTAGACGACATCGCTGCCGACGGACGTGTCCTTCATAATGGACGAGGTGACCATGATGACATCGTCAGCGGAGCCCGCGAGCTCCTTGATGACCAGGTAGACCATCTGGCGCAGCGAGGCATCCTTGTTCTGGAACAGCTTGGAGATGCCGAAGAAGAGGGTCGTGGCCTCCTGCCTGCCCCAGCTCTCGCCGGTGAAGAGCAGCAGCGCCAGCTTGGTCAAGATCTGCCATGCTCAGCCCACGATCATATATATGTACACATACATGCGCACATGCATGCCCAACATACCACTCTGCATTTCCGGGGCGAGACGGGGCTCTGGTTGAAGACACGCGCTGCACAACACTGTCAGCGCTCTGGTCACATGGTGTGGTATGGTATGGTATGGTATGGCATGGCATGGTATGGGAGGGCAGGGCATGGCAGACCACACCGCCAACATGCTCCCCCACTACGTCCAACACGCAGGCTGCCTACCTTCCTGGAACACCGACGTCTTGTCAATCTGCGCCACCCCGCCAACATCCTCGTGCTTCTTGTCCATGGTGGTGTGTGCAGTGCAGCTCCCGTCCCAAGCTCGTCTCCGTCACGTCTGCAATGCTATCCCGCTCTTGCTCCGCCAAACGTGGCCTTTGCGATATAGGCGATGTGTCCGCGTCCTGCCAATGCTCGGTCGCGTGCAAGTCAGGGTATGAGGCCGGGGCTCGTAGTCGTGTTTGTTCCAGGAGTGCAGTGAATTGGCTACGTTGAGGTTGCCCTCGATCGGGGGAGTGCAGGGATGTCCCGAGTGTGGGTTGCTCCTGCGTGTTTGGAATGTTTGCGCGGCTTGGCAGGACCCTCGCTGCGGCCAAACGCGGGAGTTCAAGGCGCCATTTGCGAGATTTTGACCCGACGGCTCTGCGCCTGCTCACCCACCACACCCTCCTCTTCTTCCTCTTCTTCCTCTCCTTCTCCCCTCCTCCCCCTCTTTCCCACCTCCACACATCATGGCGTCCTCGATTCCCCGCTCGCGCTGCCTCTTCTCCGCCACCTCTCGGCAGTCGCTCCCGCGCTCGCGAACACCAGCATCGCAATGCGCTCGAACTTTCGCCACAACCTCAGACCCCCCACAGCAACCCCCCAAGTCCTCGCGGGCCCGCACATCGTTCAGTGACACCCTCAACTCTGGCCCCTCCTTCGGCGACTTCGTCAACCCCAATGCCCCGCTGGCCCCCGCCGAGGCCTACGAGATAAAGACTGCCCAAGTAGGGCCAGAAGGCCGCAAGAAGACCATCACGCGCTTGCCATCATGGCTCAAGACACCAATCCCTGTCAACGAGAACTATAAGAAAATCAAAAAGGACCTGCGAGGCCTGAACCTGCACACCGTCTGCGAAGAGGCGAAATGCCCAAACATCTCAGATTGCTGGGGTGGAGGCTCCAAGAGCGCAGCAACGGCAACTATCATGTTGATGGGCGACACATGTACCCGCGGGTGTCGCTTCTGCTCTGTGAAAACATCAAAAGCTCCCCCGCCACTGGATCCTCACGAACCTGAGAATACCGCAGAAGCACTGCGAAGGTGGGGATTGGGCTATGTTGTTTTGACAGCCGTCGACCGAGACGACCTCGCAGACGGAGGAGCACGACACGTTGCTGAGACCATTATGAAAATCAAACAAAAGGCGCCGACAATGCTGGTTGAAGCGTTGGTAGGAGATCACGCTGGAGATCTCGAGATGGTGAAGCTCGTTGCGAAGAGCGGACTCGACGTTTTCGCACACAACATTGAGACGGTCGAGGCCCTTACACCCTTTGTTCGCGATCGACGAGCAAAGTTCCGACAGAGTCTGGATGTCCTGCGCACAGCAAAGGAGGTGCAGCCAGAGCTCATCACCAAGACAAGCATCATGCTAGGTCTGGGTGAGACGGAGGACCAGCTATGGCATGCGCTGCGAGGTATGTTTTGAGTCTTCGACTGGATTGTGGACATCAGTACTGACCATTGGCTAGAACTCCGTGCAAACAACGTCGATGTTGTGACGTTTGGCCAATACATGCGTCCTACGAAACGCCACATGGCCGTACACAATTATGTGACCCCCGACCAATTCGAGATATGGCGTGTGAGGGCCCTTGAGCTAGGGTTTCTGTATTGCGCTTCTGGCCCACTTGTGCGATCGAGTTACAAAGCTGGCGAGGCCTTTATTGAGAACGTGCTGAAGAAGCGCAGGCTAGGGAATGCTGGTCAGGGAGAAGCTGCACAAACCAGCATGGCTGATCAGACCTTGTAAACCTCTTCTTTAAAGAAGTCGACATTTTAGTGTACATTTCTGGGTTGCCATTTATCGTCTGAGGGTTTCAAGGCGCGTGTGTCGGAAGTCCATTGCTTCCCGACATCCTGTATTATTCAACACTTGCGGATTGTTTTCAACGCAGTCCTTAGAGCGACTATGAATGAATGAATGAGAGCGATCTTTACCGGCACAGTCTTCGCTCTACTCGACACGATGCTGAATCCAAGACATACTTACTCCTTCCCCTGCAGTTCGTTGGACCGTGCCTTGCTCCCCCCACCATATGCCCCTCCACCCCCACTTTGACCTCCAAGCTCAACTACCTCCAAACTCACAGCAGCAATTGATTCCACTCGTTCGAATTCACCCAGAAATAACAACAAATACAATGCTTATCCAAGAAACTCACAAAGATGTGCCTACCAAGGCGGGCGGAGATATGAGTGAGCAGTGTATCTACTAAATTGATCAACCCGTGGAAGACTGACTGGGGTGTGTAGGGATCTTCATCTTCCATCCTACGATTCCGAATTATCCTAAAGCCAAGTTTCCTGGTGTTGTTGTGTTTTCGGAGATTTACCAAGGTAAGTTTGTTGGAGTTTAGTTGAGTTTATGGTTGGTGTTGCTCCTGGTGTGTTATTCGAATAGCGTGTGTTTTGAGTTGAGGGTTAGGTTTGACATCTCATACTTATTTTCTTGTTTGTAAAGGTTTTTTGAGAAGAGACGACTGTTCTGAAATTTCCTTCTTTTCTGTTTCTTGCCTGAACTGCTTCTGGTCTCTCATATTTTTTATGCTCTTCATTTACTCATCCCAAACCTACAGTTACTGGCCCCGTAGCACGTTTCGCCCGTCAGATCGCATCGCAGGGTTACATTGTTGCAGCTCCATCTTCCTACCACGAGTTTACCGGTCCAGAGGCCCTTGCATACGATGTCCCCGGCACCGACAAAGGCAACGACTGGAAAGTTGCCAAGAAACTCGAAGCCTACGACGAAGACGCAACACTCTCCATCGACACACTTCTTGACCTCCCCACATGCAACGGAAGAATCGGAGCTACCGGTACGTAATTACTTTTTCCATCTCAAGAAGAGAATGATATGCCTAACACCCACAGGCATGTGTCTCGGCGGCCACCTAGCCTATCGCTGCGCCCTGGACCCCCGCGTCGTCTCAGCAATCTGCTACTTTGCTACAGACATCCACAGCCACTCGCTCGGCCTGGGCTTAAATGACGACTCGCTCATCCGCGCAAAGGACATCAAGGGCGAACTCGTCATGATCTTTGGTAAAATGGACAACCACGTCCCGCCAGCGGGCAGAGATCTTATCCGTAAAACATTGCACGAGGCCGGAGTGACTTTCTCATTCTATGAACCCGCTTGGGCGCAACGTAAGTCAGCTCCCTGTTTTGGAAGTGCATCAGTGGGGGGGGAGGGGTGTAGATTAGGGCTAACTTGTTGTGTAGACGCATTCATTCGCGATGAACTTAGCAAGGGGCGGTACGATGCAGCACTAACAGGTATCTGTTTTGAGATGCTAAAAGAGCTGTTCAACCGCACATTGAGGTCGGATTTGGGGCCGCGAGCTGGTGGGGAGCTCGAGATTGAGGACGTGTGCTGAGAGGTAAGGGGGTGTTATCTTTTCCCGTATGATACCAGGGTACACACTCGCCTCACGCTTGAAACATGAATACGCTCGCAACATGTACAACCATTATTTCATTTGAGGGATCTGGTAAAGATGAGCGGAGAAGATATGTATATATCTAAATATAAATATACATATACATGACAACCCGTTTTTTGGCATTTAAAGCCCAAACAAAGCTACGAACAAACAAACAAAATATCAATCAAGGAAACTTTGAAAACAATCTTTCTCACATTCCATCCTATGCCCTCTCATTCTAATCACAATTCAAAGGATATTCCGCATATTAGAAAAAATACGCCAACTAGCCTAATATGCGTTACGTGCAACCCCCCTTCCCATATCGATTGAAAAGACTGTTTAGAAAAAAAAAAAAAGAGACGCAAGCACAGCTTGACCTTGATAACACGAGCCCACGAACTACGACTTTAATTTTTTTCAAAAAGAAAAAAAGACAAAAAAGAGGCGGCTTTCAGCGGCCTTCACATGGAAACAATAGAAATTACCTGTCACAAAAAAATAGTAGATGAACGGATGGTTCATTCCATCAGCCAGAGAGGTTAAAATCATACACGCAGATATACAAACACACGCATTCTGTTTTTTTGTATGTGTTTGTAAATAAGAAATAGACATTACCTCGAGCTGAAAGGGATGACATCCTTGTCCTCCATTTTGCCTTTTCCTTTGCCCAGGTAGGATATTGGTATCTCCACTTCCATTTCCGTTTCCATTTTCGTCGCCAGATTCGCTTCTGTTTCTGCTTCTGCTTCTGTTTGCGTCATTGTGTCTGTTCGTGCTGTAGATTGCTCACCGTCCATCCGCGATGAAACCAATTTAAATTTATTGGTTGATTTGGACTTTTTGCTGGACGGTCCTGGGCTGCCGTTGTAGTCGTCGCCGATGAGATTGGCGTAAGAGTCGATGTCGGGTGGAGTGGTTGTGTAGTTCTCAGCGGAGGGGTGAGATGCCATATGTTGGTCCCAAGGGGACGGCGGGATGTAAGAGTACGTTGTATGGGGAGGGCTCCACGTGTTTATCGGTGGACAAGGGCTGTATGTGTACGTTGGAGAGTGTATGCGGGGAGTTGATGTGGAATCTGCGTTCCACCCATTACTGTGTAGGGGATATATTTCTTGCTGGTAGTGTGCTGAAATGCTATGAAAGGGCTGGGTGGGCATTGCGCTCGCCGTCGAGGAGATGCGCGCTTTTCTTATAACGTCGGCGCTCGTTGGCGCAGAGGCACGATATTCAATTGAACCCGTGAGCTTCCTGTCCCACCACTCATGTGATGGGTAGATATCTGCATTCAACATCTTACTCAGCCGCATGCTCATGTCAGTCTTCTTGCGCTCTTCGTCCTCCAGATACGCGAACCAGTACTGGATGAGATCGTTGCGCAGAATCCGGAAGGACTCAACGTCTTCATGCTCGCGGGCCACGCGAGCGCGGTGCATGAAGCTGGCTCGGCCGGTGGGGCGGGTGACTTCGGTGTGGATAAAGGAGAGCTTGCTGTAGAAGGCTTTGAATTCGCTGAACATGGTGAGGATGGGAGGTTTGTGCACGATGGAGGAGTTACTGTGAGAAGATAGGAGAGATTCCCACATTGAGGTGTAGGCGTCAAATGAGGGTATGCCAGGGGTGAGGACTGGAGTATTGGTTGGGAGAGCAGGAACAGAGTAGATGGATGACGCGCATCGGGACCGGGGGCGTGAACAGCATCGTGGACGGCGGATATGGACCATGGCGTTGAAGTCGGGCTTTCCAAAAAAGACGCCTGCGAACCGCGGTTGTCGGACGTTTCGGAGCCGCTCAAAGGGGCCTGCGATGAGTTTCGTGTTGGAGAGAACTTGGTCGCTTGTCCAGTGGAAGTCTGCGAGACAAAGACGGACTTGGAGTTTGCATAGGTTTCGTGACTTTCCAAGGATACCTGAAACAACGACACTCACATAGTCTGTTTTTGGTTAGTTCGCAAGGAGCCTATTCTCATGGGCTGGTGGTATTGTACCTCGAATGTCGTATATCTCAACTTCTTCGTCCCAATACGACTCATTTGGTCGTGCTACACAGCTGTACCTCCCATGAGGAGATGTCCAAGATTCCACCAAAATGTCGACATTATAATTTCTAACAGCAGCCCAATCAAAATTTTTAAGAAACTTTTCTTTCCCGTCCTCAGACTCATCGGCAGGTATGTGTGGGAAACCATCTGCTCTCCTAGGCTCTAAAAGCCGTCTTCCGCACATGTACGTCCCGTCCTTGCGAATGTCGATCTTGAACGCGGTGATACTGTACAGCAAGTCTCTGACTTCTTCATATATTTGGTGGTTTATCAGAAGCAAATCCAACAGAGGTGTAGGAAACACATCGTGAAAGTGTTCGTAGAATGCGTATGGTGACGTTTGTGGAAACGGTGCACAACGAGGGCGCCTGTTACTGAAGGCTGCGCCAGATGGAACAGTGGAAAAGCGGTGTCGGGGTTTCTCTTCTGTAACATGGTGAACTACAGCATTTGACGAGCCAATTGGACCTGCTGGTAACAAATAGCGAAATATCTCGTGACGAAGTTCAAGTGGCAACTTCAGAAAATAGCAAGGCATGTCGAGATGACCTCGATGATCAGCGCAGAGCTCCAAGTATGGTGGTATCCACTTGAACAGACCTAGACATCTTTTATTATTGGAGTATCTGAACTGGCACCATCCGGTAAGGCTTTGCTGATTGTGATGAGTTTTGCAATCTACTGGAAATTGGAAGTGACATGGCGGTTGTGATTTCTGTCCTACAATCACGTCACTGCACAGCTTGATCTTCTCATCTTGGTTTAGGCAATTTGGTAAGACACCTTTGTGGTCATTTGTACAGATAGGCGATGTGATAGTGCTACTGTGCTGACGAGGCTTTGTAGGAATGGCGAGCATGCGCAGCTCGAAGTTGGGTGGCGACTTGACCTGGGGTGGCGACTTGGATTGAGACGGCAACTCAATCCGGGTTGTGAGAGTGTCGCCCATTGCAGCTTCGGTGATTGGGAAAAGGAATATGAGTTTCTAAGGCGGAGTGATGTCAGAGTAGGATTGAATAGTTGTTGCCACGGCTAATACTCACCAATCGATTGGAATCACATAGTACAGGTAGGATGGTTCTTAGGTTCAAAAGACAGAGAGTGCAAGGTCTTCTGTGCAAACTTCACGACCTATTCAATAATTTATCAAATTGACGTCTTGTGAACTCTGCTGTTACGTCTCGTTCCTGACAGTCGGCGCTCTATGTGGCCTGGCGGATTCGTTACGCAACCCTGTCACCATCGAGACGATACGCCTATTGAGGGAAGCCGCAGGCAAACTGATATGAGCACCTAGCTTTTTATGGGGTGCAGAGCACATTCGCCTTTTCAGACACGCCGGTTTACATAAGACATCTCAAGTACAACGTAGAGGGCAGTCGAAGGGCTCTCAGCTGCATCCCCGTGATCTGTTCATCAGCTGATGGTGACCCCGCAATTCACACCTGTCTTGGATGGTTCGCCCATGAGATAGCTTCGGTGTCTGTGCCGATGACTGCGACACCTTATCCGATGGCTTGCACGATAAATGAAGCTGATGGAAAGTTCGAAGACGTGCACATTTAGCGACGCTACGTCAGTTAGTCTAGGCTTGCTCGACACCCGCAAGCGATCAGCGCATACCCCAGTTTTGGGAGGCGGAGAGCAGTCAGCGGCGGTGCTTGTAGCAAGTCCCAGTGCTGCGTGCCTCCAATAGCATGGACAGCCTTGGGTGCTGTTTCCTCATCCCGCTGATAAATGAGTTTAAAAGTGGATGAGGCTGAGCAATGCCTGCGGCGCTTCCCAGACCGCTGATCTCATCCGCCATCTCTGGGCATTGCTTGGTGCCAGCTACTCTCGTACCATAGAACAAAAGACGACCGCAGCCAGATACGCCGACGGTTACTACAACCGACTGAGTATGCTCCACCATGGCAGAGGCTGTAAGACTCCCAACGTCACACGCTCGATACCATGCTAACCCTCACCGCCCAGGACAACTCAACACCGCGAGAGCAGACGCATCGATGCGCACCCAGCGCGTACAACAGCTTCAACTCACCCAGCTCTGATCGCGTCGACTCTATCGCCGAAAGACCAGCCCGGCTGCCGCGGCCTGGCTATAAACATGCACACTCGCACCGCATCATACCACCGAGCATCAAAGGCCATGGCCGTCTGATTGTTGCTCACCGTACCATTCCCTATTGGGGAGGCGTGCTCATTGTTCTGGGCGCTTTCGCATGGGCAGTGTGGTGTGCCATCTTCCTCTACCCGCTTCTAAGTGGGCATCCGGTCAGACACCGGCCGGACCATGAGCATAGGCATGGGCGTTGGGGGAGGAATTGAGGCGGCGCGTATAGCGACGCGATTTGGGGCCCCAGGTGACTCGAGGCCGGCTGGTGGTCTTAGACAAGACTGTATTGTAAACTAGAAATCCACAAGAATCTCACACGCTGCCTTGTGTTGTCGGTGACCATGTAGAGCAATGTCAGAGTACAAAAGGTGTGGAAAGAGGTACATATATGGGCCGCGCTGCCTCTAATCTGCAACATACGTCATCTTTTCCTCTTCCAATGAAACTCAACGAATGCCTTGATGCCTGCAACCTCCAAGGCTCGCCAGAGCATCGCACCGTCAAGCAAAGCAAGCCGTTCAAGCCGTGCCGGCACTCGGTATCCGAGTAGATTACCAGATTGGGAATAGGCGGGGGTGGAAGTCAAGCCGAGGTTGACCTCTCAAAGTCGCGGTTGATTACCCTCGACAGCAACCATGTAAATTCCGAGGGTAAGAGCAACGAGCTCATAGCTACGTCTATACTCCTCACTGGCGATATTGCGCATCGTCTTGCAACGCCTTCTCAACCCTACTCTAGTCGACACAATGGCCACTGTCAAGCCTCTAACCACGCCTCCAAACACAGCTCACGTCCTCCTTTCATATCCTGCCGACTATGTTCTACTTGTCACTATCAACCGTGAAAAGCAGATGAACAGCATCCCTTTCGCCGGGCACCGCGAGATGGGTTTCGTCTTTGACTGGTTCGACAAGGAGCCTAATCTACGCGTAGCCATTGTAACAGGCGCGGGTAAAAAGAGCTTCTGCGCTGGGCAAGATCTGATTGAGCTGGGCAAGATCAGATCAGGAGCAGTTCAGATGGAGCCTGGTTCATACGGACACCCTGCCAGTGGCTTTGCCGGCCTGAGCAGAAGGGCTGGGAAGAAACCGGTCATTGCTGCTGTGAATGGGTTTGCGCTTGGAGGGGGGTTTGAGATTGTGCTGGGATGGTACGTTTTTTCCATGAGATTTGTAAAACCTAATAAGGAGGTTTACTATGATGCGACTACTACAGAATGGCTTTGATGTTTACAGCGGGCTCAATACTGACCATCTACTAGCGACATGGTCGTAGCAGCACCACATGCCATGTTCGGCCTCCCAGAGGCCCTTCGTGGTATCTTTGCCGCAGCTGGCGGCCCATCACGACTTGTCCGCAACGTGGGAATACCTGTTGCATCTGAGATAGCGTTGACAGGCAAACCTATTACCGCACAACGCGCCAAAGAGTTGAACCTTATCAACCGAATATCTCCGTCAGCAGAGACGGTGGTTGAAGAAGCTGTGAAGTTGGCAAACGAAATTGCGGCGTTGTCTCCAGATTCAGCGATTGTGACGAGAGCCGCTTTGAGGGATTCGTGGGAGCATGGTAGCGTAGAGCGAGCTACCCAGTTGACATCCGAGCGGTACAACGATGCACTTCAGTCAGGCGAAAATGCTTTGGAGGGTTTAGCTGCTTTTGCACAAAAGAGGCAACCCAAGTGGAAGCCTTCAAAATTGTAGAATGAGCAACCACGTAGTGTTCTACATGTTGCTGGTCCCTAATGTATACCTCCCACCTCAATTCCACCGTCTACACAGGTTCTGGAGACGCCCCAGATCTTCGCGTGTTAATCGCACAAGATTCCCCTTTAGAGTTTATTGGCTGCTTCCCAAAAACGATGCTTGGAGGTATATAGGCTATATCGGAAGACAAATCGTCCGTCCCGGCCAGACATGGCAGAGCTCGGTAACTTTGTTGTCCAGCCAATACCGTCATGTTTACCAGTGGACGTGCGGTTCCTAGCAGATCGAGCCAACCAATGAACACCATGTAGATTCCCTGAGCTTCAACACCAGACCAAATCGAGGTTGTGAGGACTTGGACGAGGTGAGCATGCGCCTGGCAGTGCCCCAGACCCCACTTCCCCGCGTTATGGCCTGCCCGGCTTTGATGGACACTAACGGAAGTTGAGTGGGAACGGTTTTAGCGGCAAATATAGCGGGAGATGTCCTTCAAGAACAATCATCTCAGCTTGACTCGACTTCATTGACAACTATCCAAGTTCTACAGAAACTGAACACCGACAACCGATTCGACCATTCCTTGTGCGGGTCATTTATAAATTACCGTGATGGTGAGTCGCAGCGCGAGCAACGCCAATGCTGTCCCACCACCCGTTGCTCCTGTCGCCAAGCGCAAACGACGTGCCTCCTGCTTGGGAGAACAAGAACGTCGCGAACGTAAGAGAGCCATCGATAGGGAGGCTCAGAGATCACTGAGAGAAAAGACGAAAACTCATATTGCCGAACTTGAGCGTACAATACAGATCCTAAGGGATCAAGACCGCAATGGAGCGACGGCGAGTCTGCTTTCTGAAATCGACACTCTACGAACGGAAAACGAGCGATTAAGAGATGTGATTGATAGTGTGAAGAGTGTAGTAGGGGGTGATCTCTTCTCCAGAACTGCTGCCCCGCCAGCAGCAAATGGGGGTGGTTCTGGAAACTCGCCTGCAGCGAGCAGTGCTGGTACGCATGCATCTCTACAATCTGCCTAAGATTCAAAGATCATATGACGCTCACCGACTGGTAGGTCAACCATCTCCTAAACCACGAGCCATATCCTTTGCATGCGAGACGAAGCCACCACTTCCAGCCATTTCTGATTTCTCGAATCCATTCGATGTATACGAGCAAGATCTAAGCATGACCAGACCACTTGATCTTGACGGCATGACCCTTGTTACAGATGTAGAAGCCCATTCAATCCCAGCCACGGATCTTGACAAAAATCTCGACATGTCCATCATTCTTTCGCCCGCTGAAGAAGCCACGGAAGAGGACGATGTAGAAGACCTGCCTTGGGGAAACGATCCGGCGACCGCTACTTGGGCGCCGATGATGGCAGAAGTGAGCTCTTCCCTAAATTCGCACAAGCCAGGCTAACACTGGAGGGAAACAAGATGTTTGGGCCCAACTGGCGGCACCCATCCAATCCTGTTGTCCTTTACATTGGCAATCCAGAGCCACCATTAATTCCCTCTCCTCCCTTCAAGATTTCCTGTCCCATCTCTCGGAAGACTAACGAGCTCCTCGGAAAAGTCTTCTCGTACCGCTCAACAACAGGTACCGGATCTCTCGCCTTTCTTAGAGGAGAATCGGCAGAAGCAGAGCTTCTGTTTCTTGGCATCAAGCAAGGCTGGACCAACCTTTCTAACGATTGGACGCAGAGTCCTACGCTCTTAATCCTGAAACAAGTCGACGAGGTTCTTTTCCACCGGCTCCCAAAGATGCAGAGATTGGCCTCTGCGTGGAAAAACTTCAAATTGTTAAAGGTGTGTCACTTCTATCAAATATCTTTGAATGTGTGGGATAGAAGCTGACTAGGGGTGATGAAGTACTATCTTAACGCCACAAAAGAGGATCTAGCCAAAGTCCCATCATGGCTCCGACCCAGGTACATTACGTTCCCGCTCCCCCCCCCCCCCCCCCCCCCC
>JAKUHH010000041.1:705076-816060 GCA_022701365.1 Mycocentrospora acerina
CCCCCCCCCCCCCCCCCCCTTTTTTTTTATCCCACTAACTAACCTCCTTTTCTTTCCACCAGTCAATGCCAATCCCGCACTCGCCACCCCATCGCCATCGACTTCTTCGCATGGCCCTCACTCCGCGACCGCCTCATCCAGATGCAAGGCTCCTTTGCGCACGACATAGACTTTACGTACAACTACCGCAACTACCTACGTTTCGAGTGGCCATTTTCATACGAAGACGCGTTCTTCTTCGACGAGTTGTCGGGCATGCACTATCCCAGTCCGTTGTTTGAGAGGTACCACCGGGACTTGAAGCATTGGAGTGTTGCGCCGCAGTTTTATGAGAGGTTTCCCGAAATGTGGGGTGACATTGAGGGGGACAGGAAGAAGTTTTGCGAGGAGGTTAGCGACGATGGGCTTGTCCCGTAAAATCGAATAGAGGTTAGAGTGGGTTGGGGTGAGGTGAGGTGAGGTGAAGTGAAGTGAAGTGAATTACCGCTTTTTCTCCCCTCGCTCGCTCGCTCGCCAACACCGGGATCAATTACATATAGACTTGACTTCTTTGTTGTTGATTCTCACCATCAGCAAGAGACAATACACGCAAGAAAACAAAACAAAAAGGAGGATAGATGTAGCTCTTTCCACCCCGCAAAGAGTGGCAAAATAAAAAATTAAAATAAAAGATTCCATTAATTCATTGCATTCGTCGATTCATCGGTCTATTTGAAGAAGGAAAAAAACCCCCACCCACCCAATCATTAATATCCCACCCTCTTCCCCCTTTTATGCATCCCTCCTCTTTCCAACACACTATTCGTGGAGAACGATTCCCAAAAGGGGAAAGAGGGTTTATGCAGTAGTAGTAGCAGCAGCAGCAGCAGCAGCAGCAAGAAAAAAACCAAGCGCGCAGTCGTAAAATCATTCGTAAATCGGCGTCAACTGTCTATATACTTTGTTTGTTTTTTTCGTTTCTTTCGTAGTCATATATATGTACGTCATTTGGATGTTCTTAGAAATCCATATTTGTATGTGTTTTGGGGAAATTATTTGGAGTCGTGATTGTTGTTGTTGTTATTGTGTTGTGTGGTTTTAATTCTAGGTTGTGGTTTGGTTACTTGCTACACTACCCGTGCGGATGTTGTCGTACTTTGACGACGGGAAGCTGAGGATGTTGGGGGTTTGGTCTAGAGCGCTGATGCCGCCAATGTTGTTGACAAACTGTATGACACAAAGTTAGCATTGTGTTGTGTCTCACCACACCATATCAAATGACGTGTGAAAAAGTTGGAGAGGAAAAGTTAAAAAAAGAAGAAGAAGGCATACCGTCGAAATCAAACTATCGGCTCCCTTCTTGTCTCCGGAACTCTCCCAGTACATTGCTCCACCAAGTCCCATCTGCTTGATAACGGCTGCCTTCTTGGCCACAATCTCCGGCGTGTCGTAACTGATCATAAAGCGCTGGCCGGCGTCGTAACTCCAGCTCGCAAGTAGATTGTTATCGTTATTGACCTGCGCACCAGCCTGTGGAAGAACTTTGTAATCGTACACGCCTTGCTCCCAGGTTCCGGGGCCACCACCGGAGAATGACTGGCCCGGCCCAGCGGTGTTGGCAAATGCGCGGCCGTAGAGTGGCATGCCGAGGACAATCTTTGATGCGGGAACACCCGCGGCGACGTAATCGCGGATTGCGCGGTCGGTGCTGAATTGTGTGCTTCCTGGGTTGTCGGTGGACAGCTTCATGTTAGCCTGGTGGCCAGCGACAGGCGAGAATCCAGCACCGGCGTAGTCGTAGGCCATGAGGTTCCAGAAGTCAAGGTATTGGTCCATGGCACCGAGCTTCATGATATTGTAGTTTGAGGGACCGGCGGGAGAGGCGACTGTGAGGAGGAAGCGTTGTCCATTAGCATTCTGGGCAGAATATGCGTCGAGGGCGCGACGGGTTTCAGCAAGGAGAGAGACCATGTCGTTGGCTTGAGCCTCGTTGGTAGGGTACTCCCAGTCAACATCGAGACCTGTTTCATATTAGTATTTAGAGCTGCTGTGGTGATTGCATGAACATGGTGCTTACCATCAAATCCAAGATTCTTCATCAGCTCAACCGCACTGCTTGCAAACTTCGCTCTACCCTGAGGAGTTGATGCAGGCTGCGCAAAGTTTGTCGAGTACGTCCAACCACCGATCGAGAGCAGGACCTTTAGCTTGCGATTACGCTGCTTCTGAAGGAACAGCTGCTTTACGCATCCGTACGCATTGGTACCGACATCGTTCCAGGAATCGGTGGGGTATCGCTTCTCAATATCAGACCATTCATCCGTAAGATAAACTTCGCCGGAATCAGGTCGGACATTGGCAAACGCGTAGAGAACATGCGTCAACTCTTCAGCTGGGAGGTCCTGTGGGTTGTAGTTGCGCCCGTAGATTGCCCAATTGACAAAGTAAGCAACATTCCTGAAGCCAGAAGTCGGCATGGGAGCTGCAGGTACGGTAGAGCTGGTTGTTGGCTGTGGAACTACAGTACTACTAGCAGACTGCGAAATAATGGTACTACTTGTTGGCTGCGAAGTAGTAGTGCTGTTCGTAAGCTGAGGAACACCGGTGCTTCCCGTGGACAATGGGACGGTGACAGTACTCCTAGATTGTGTGGCAGTGGAGTTACCCGTTGGCCGCAGGGTACAAGAGCAGTTTGCAGATTGTGATCGATTAACACTACTTGCCTGTGGAATAGTAACACTGTTCGACGATCTAGAGATGGTAACACTATTTGTAGTTTCCGAGACGGTAACACTATTCGAGCTTCTCGTAATAGTCACACTACTCGTAGTCGATGAAATAGTGACGCTCGTCATTGATGGCGAAACAGTGGTACTATTTGTGGGAACTGAAATGGTGTTGCTGTTGTTAGGCGGTGGTGGGCTGTATACTTCCTCTTTTAATACGACCTGCTGTCTCAATCCACCTGTTGGCCTATTTGAGGGAAAGACAAAAGTGATACCACTTGGGAGTTCTGGGGCAGGGGGCCGCGAGGTGATGATACCGCTTGCAGGTTGGGAGGGGACGATACTGCTTGCAGGTTGAGGTACGATGATACTGCTTGCAGGCTGGGGAATGATGATAACGCTTGCAGGTTGGGACGTAGCAATGTTACTTGTACGTTGAGTTGGAGCAGAAACTCTCGTGCTTCTCGTGCGCCGAGTAGTAGTAGTAGCACCTGCAGGACTCGAGTACGTGGGATTAAACGTCGGACCCGGAAAGACGATATTACTCCCGGGAAACGGGTTAGGAACGCCTCTTGTAGATTGTGTGACAATGACGCTCGTGGTGCAAGTGGGCGACAATGGAGCTTGATACGGTGGGGCCTGGTGATTTGGGACCTGATGGAATGGTGGCGCCTGGGGAAATGAGGCGAGCGGACGTGGTACCTGTGGTATAGCAACAGCAATGCAGAGTGTTGAAAAGAGGAGGGGGGGTAAAGATGCTGCCCATAAAACGGGCATCCTTCCGGCGAACATCTTAGTCGACTTACCTAGGATGCGGACAAGTGGCTGCGCTGTGACGTGGCTGGTGGCGTTCGCTAATGCAGGTACGGGTAGGACCCACGAAGAATCAAGGTCAAGGGTGGATTTGGGTGAGGTTAAAGTTGAGAAGATTTAGTTGCAAAGAGGCAGTGGCAGAAAGTCGTTCAATTTCGGTGTGTGTTGGACAGTTTGGGAGAGGGTAGATGTAAAATGTAAAAAACTTCGTATCGAATTCAGCAGAGCCTCATCTGGCACCATATATACAAAGACAACATAAAAAACAAAAAAGGAAAAGCGGTTGCGCAAGGCAACATGTTCTGCAAGTGTAAAAGGAAAAGGCGGTTGCGCAAGCAACATGTTCTGTCGCCACTGGTAAAAGGAATTTGCATACAAAAGGAATGAAATAAGCTGTGCTTAGCTGACGTGGCCAAGGCAACACACCGTTGACTGCGATCAAATTTGACCAAACTCAACGAATCAATCAACAGAGTTCTGTAAAGAAGTGTTGATTATGTGTAAACACGGCGGAACAATGCGTTTTCTTCTCCATGTGGTGTGGCGGGGTTGAGCATACGAGGGCTAGAAACGAAATCAATCATACGACTTGGGGTCACACGCTTGAATATACCTGATTCTGTACATTGGAAAACCCCCCGATTTCACTCATAGATAAATAATCGGCTGTATTATGGAGAACCAAGACCTACAGCATTGCAGCGTTCTTGGGGGCAATGGTAAAGCTAGATGAACTGGTTGGTCAGTTGTCTTAGATTCGAGGACAGGCGATAAATTTTTATATGAAAACAACACTGAGTATACGAATTTGCAGCAAAGAGTTGGGTTTTGCGCAAAACACTATTGTGCCTTGAATCGTGTCGATTCAAGGTAGAAACTATGAAAGCTTCTAGGTTGAAACAAAAAAACACGGCAGACGTCCACCAACACAGCCACTACAACCATTTTCTTGTATATATGTATATGTAAACGAGTTCGGAGCAAAGAACAAGCAGCTGAGCGATGAACTCTGATTGGGGGCCTAGAACATAAAGGCAGCAATTCCTCAGTATTGTCAAAGCTAGTACGAAAAGGCGTCCAAATGACCAATACTTTCGCGAGAACGTGGCTGTGTCTTGACGTAGTAGATCTCCGCTTGGATCTCCGACGTGTTTTGTAATGCAAAGGGGAGAGAGAGAGAGAGAAGGGTAGTCACGTTATAGGGTCATGTTAAGGGGAAAGCTCGTGATACGAGCGAATTCAAAAGTTACTGATTGACGGGCTGGCCTGTGTGTGTGTGTGTGTGTGTGTGCGGGGCCAATCGTCTTGAAGAAGACGCAGCGTACTGTTGTTTACATACGACAAGGCATCACTGATAAAGGTGTGAGCAAAGTATTGCAAGTTTTGTTCTCATCATTAACCCTATCTCATAGACTCTCCCTGGGGAGGAATCTACCATTTTACAGTGAGTGCTCCTACTCTTAAATGCAACACAATTACGTGATACATATGACCACAAATGCCGTCCGAGATCGTGACCCTTGCCTTCATTGTTCCCGTCGCAAATGCTTCAAAAACTTTTGGTCGTGATTACCGCCTGAATTTGAGGTCCCGAAAAGCCTAACACCGCATTTTCCCGTTTTCTCGTGTCTCAAAGCCCAACAGCTTGACTCAGGACTCAATCTGCTGGTAGAACAGAATGTACGCCACCTTGTTGTCACGTACATTTTCCTTTGAGAGCGGTGTCCTCTTACCCGCCGAGTTAGGTGTCGCTGTTCCATTAAGTGCGCCTCCCCACTTTTTCGTGTTTTCTTTCTGTTTTTCTGTGCCATTGACTTGGTTCCAGCCTCCCTTGTCGGCCTCTTCGTCTTCCATATCGATCTGCGCAAAAAAGTTCTTACTCTTTCCCGAATCAGTCTTGTGCTGCTCGAGTGCAGCGGCTAGGACCTTGGGGTCCTCCTCAGCACCACCCTGAGCAACGTCCTCGGCGCGAATTCGGCGAAGGACGGTGTCATCCATACGGATCCACTCTTTGCCTTCTTGGCGACGAATGTCGACAGTGTAGTGACCGCCACTTGCATTCTTACCATGGTGGTAAACAACACCAGTCAGTCTGTATCGAGGGAAACCCCCGTTTGCCTGATAGTACCCCCGCTTGTGTTGGGGAAACATTTCTTTTGGAATCTCCAGCTCGAGCGGGTATCCGACCTTTTTCCAGATCTTCTGGGGTCCCTTCTCGTCGTAATGGAATCGCTTCAGATGAAGAATCAAGACTGGAGGAAGGCTCTCGATGTGAACTTGTTTAGTGGACGCACGAGCACCCCGAGCTGCGCCATCTAGTGTCTCCAAGCGTGTCAAGTTTTTCAGCGCATCCGTGATGTTGTTGATATTGGGCTCTCCGATATCGAGTTGCAATGGCTGGTATGGCTCAAGCGTGACTGAAGGTTTCTCGCCTGGTTTCTTGTACTCTGAACGGAGCTTCCCACCAAATATCTTAGTAATGGGCGTCTCAACCTCAATGGTGCCTGAAGATTGAGTTACAGACACCTTCTGTTTCGATCCAACTTCGTGCCAACCATTCTCGGCCGATCCTGGCTGATCGGCTGTTGGCGAGGTCGAGCTCTCTTGAGTTTGGTTTGACTTGTCCTTCTTGATTATGTTGGCACATTCGTCATGCAGTCCGGCGAGCAGAAACCCAAGGAACTCCTCAGCATCCTCTTGTTGGCCGCGCTATATTTTGTTAGAAAGCAATGGATACATACTTGAATGTGCACGTACCTTCATGTTGTCGAAACGAGGAAGGCGCTTGATTACGTCGTACACGTACTCGGGTGTCAGTGGATCGCCGTACTGCTCAAGCTCACTGTCCTTCAAGCGAAGCCGAAGCTGGTCAATAGAAGCTGCGGAATCAATCATCTTGAAATCGCGCATAAACATAATCCTGACTGATGTCAATATTGGGGGGGAAATCATGGTATTCCATCAGACTTACATTGCATCTACGAGAGGCGTCTCGGACTTGAAACTATGCACAGCACGCTTCGCGACTTGATCTAGAAAGTCATAGAAAGGAACGCAGAAGAGAAGAACCTGAAGAATCTGCGACAACGTTAGAATTGTCTAACGGCAAAGACATTGTGGGAAGCTTACAGAGTTCATATAACAGAGGTTGCCAGTATTCACGAGGCCGCGAGGCTCTAGGAAAGAGACTTTCTTCTCCGTCTCAGCCGAAAAGGATGCTAGGACATCAGCGAGAGAGTTGCTCTTTGGCACTTCAGGTCCATTTTCAGCAGCAACAACTCCATTCGCTACAGGAGCTGGTGGTGGTGGCTGTGCTGAGGCAGGAGCGTTCTTTGCTCTCAAAAGCTCGGCCCACGACTTTGGCGGCGCGGGCTTCGCAGGCGAGAGCGTTTCAGCTGATTCTTCGGCACTGGACTTGTCTTCTGACGCAACTACGGGGGTGTCCTCGACCTTTGGCGCGTCCTGCGACTTGGCTGTCGGAGGAGGTGACTTGACGGATTTTTGAGTGGCGGAGGTTGCTGTCGAGGGCTTTGTGGGCCTGATGGGAATAAGGGGGACAACAGGCTTGGTTGTGTTGCGCGTATGCGTTGGCACGGCAGGTGAAGCCTGAGTAGAAGGAGTCGCGGCAGTGGGAGTTATGGAGTGAGTGAGATCAGCTTCGGAGGGTGGGTGTGACGTAGAGGGGGTGTCGATCTCCGCGTCAGAGGGCACGGCGACGGTGGACGCCTGCGACTCTTCTGGCTCCTCGGTTGGTGTCTGGATGCCGTCTGTGACTTGCTCCGTGTCATCTGAGGGCTCTTCCGGGGCCAGCTGCTCGCGCGAGGGCAGGGCCAGGCCCTCTTCTTGCGCAGGCACAGCAACCCTGCGTCTCCTCCTGCGTCCGGCAGCGCGGGGAGGGAAGTCTGCGTCGGGCACCGACAGCCATGGCAAGGGTGGGTAGAAGGGCTTGAACGATGTAGGCTGGGGAGCTGGCGGGGACGGGGCGGGCTGCGCAGGCTTGGACTCGACGACTGGCGGGGGAGTCAGGGTGGTGTTTGTGAGCGGGGTCGAAGCAGACACGTGCGACTGTGAGTGCACGGAAGGCGTGGACGGGGCCTGGTGGGGGGTGTGCACGCGCGGGGCGGGAGGGGTGCGCGAATGCACAATTGGGGGGGTGTGGCCCATGGCTCGGTTCACCAGCGGCAGGTCGGCCAGATGGGGGTGCGAGGACACGACGACGGGCGAGGCGTGGGGCTGGAACTGGCGCGGAGGCATGGGGTACTGCTGCTGGGGCTGGGGCTGGGGCTGGTGGTAGGGGTACCACTGCGGCGGCATGTGCTGCAGGTGCTGGGGGTAGGCGTGGGGATGGCCATAGTGCTGGGGGTGGTGGTACTGCGCGTACGGGAGGTGGTGGACGGGCGAGTGTGTCTGCGGCGGGAGGTGGTACTGGTACTGGTGGTCCTGCCTGCGCCCCTGGTAGGGCCCGGCAGGCGGCACGTACGGGCCTGGCATCATGGGCTCAGGCGGCAATGTTGCCTCGACAGTCGGTCGCTGGCCAGAGAGACCGAGCGGCCAACGTGCGAGGCAACGGGGGTGTGTGCGCGAGGGGTGGGTGTGTGTGTGCGTGGGCGGGTGTGTGTGGCTGTGCGTGTGTGTGCGTGTGTATGTGCGTGTGCCTGTGTGCGTGTGTGGGCGCGTCAGGCGCAGACGGCCGTCGAGATTTACTGCGGGCGCGCGAGGGCAGGGAGTCGCGCGACGGCCGGCGGAGAGTCGAGGGCAGCGGGGCGGCTGGCAGGGCGCGGGGGGATCATTCCATCAGCACGACATGAGCGCTGCAGGACTGCCCGCGGGGGAGACGGGCGCGAGGATGGCGGGCGGGGGAGGGGCGGCGTGAAGACCTCACGACCAAGGGAACGTCGTCGATGCGTGCGGTGGTAGAGCGTCGACTCGCCCGCCGCGTCCGTGCGCCAATTCATCCAAACGTCACCCTCGCCGCTGCCCGTGTGCGCATGCGTGGATGCACACACGCACACGCGTGTGTAGACACTCGCATCTGGTAGACGGACATGGGCATGCACACACGCACACTCGCACCCTCCCGTGTCCATGCGTCTTCAGACATGCTGCAATCACGGCTGCCGCTGCCGCTGCCGCTGGCTGTGCCCTCCCTCTGTCCATTGACTGCTGCAGCGGCCTCCAGGCCTGGCCGGGGACACCAGACGTTGCCCGCCCCAGGCACTGCATGCCCCTCGTCTTCATCGCGCGACCAGCACCCACCGGCGCTTTGTCACCGCGCAGAAGCTGCCGGAACCTAGAAGCTCACGTGACCGCGCAGAGAAGCGTCATCCCCATCGAACCGCCACCCGCGCTCGACTCGACTCTCAAGTCCATCCCTCTGGGGGACCCAAATGCCCGCAAAATCAAGCAATCCCGTGCCCATAGACCCCATACCCACCCCCCTTTGCCGCCCTCTCGTCCGCTCGCTGTCTGATTTCTCTCGCTCGCCCTCGTCACTGCAGTGCTCCCGGACCCATCCATCTTGGACCCTTGTACCGTCATCAGCGCGCATCCCTTGAGTGGGCTGCATCATGTCCGCGAACCCGCCGCCAGTCGCCTCGTCCAGCAAAGCCAGCGCGTCTTCAGGGCCTGTCTCTCCCGCGCAGAACCAGCCTACCTCTATTTCCACTACCAGCTTCTTTGGCCAGCCGCGGGGTACCTCCGGAACGGCGTCGTTAACTCGGTCGTCGCCAGCGCCACGCAACAGCCAGCAGAGTAAGAAGCAGCACAAGGGCTCCAGGCGTTTCCAGCAGCCGGACGAGGATGCCCTTGTCGAGTCGGTAAGTTGGCGACACTCCCTATGGCGACTATCGTCCGCTGACTGTTCAGCTCGCCATGCGTCCTTTCAACAACCGGAAGGGGCAGACGTCGATAACCCACCTCATGAACTTCAGTCTCCCACCACGCCCACAGGCCCATAGCCAGTCGCACGGCCAAGGTAGGAATTACCGTCGCAACCCTACCTGGGGCCTCGGCTCTGGCTACCATGCGATTGACAAGGCGAGGTGCGTTCTCACACTCCCTAGCATTCGTTTCGCGTATTCTTCGCGTTTTGTACAAACAAACAGTGGTGGCTGATTCGACATAGATATGTACACGCCAACTACCGTTTCATCGTCGACCCGCGCGGTGACTACCGCGCCCAGAGCGTGGACGCTGATATCCACCTGGACTGGAACAATGTCCTGCAGATATTAGCGTCGACCGTCTCCCAGGAAGCATCTTGTCCAATCTGTCTGGGGATACCGGTAGCTCCTAGGATGGCCAGGTGTGGTCACATATTCTGTCTGCCTTGTCTTATACGCTACATGCACTCTGAGGAAGACGGCAAGGCTCCTGAGAAGAAGGCGCGATCAAAGAAATGTCCATTATGCTTCGATACTGTCTACACATCTGAGACGAAACCAGTGCGCTGGTATGAGGGGCAGGAAGGTGCGCCCCCACGAGAGGGGGGCGATGTTGTTCTCCGTCTAGTAATGAGGTCGGCTGGAAGTACGCTGGCCATGCCTCGCGACGGTGCTGATGCATTGGGCAAAGACGAAGATATTCCTTGGAACTTTGCCGCTGAAGTCATGGACTACGCGCGCGTAATGCGAGGAGGGCAGGATTACATGCTCGAGCAATTCGACTCGGAGATTCAAGAGCTGGAGCAACAAGGAAAGGAAGACGAAGTCATGTTTGGCGAGGACAACATGCAGTGGATGAAGAAAGCAGTTCGAAACATCAGAGAGGCAAAGGAGAATGTCAAAGGAATAGGCAATCCTCCCGAAATGCCAATCAAGCCAGCAGAGCCCAAGGTCAAGAAACCCCCAATCGTCTTTCTTGAGGACGGCATGACTCCCGACATGTACACAGCACAGCACGCTGCGAGATCAGGCCACGATCTTACTTCGACATCCTCAAAGCCCGATACAGATGTAGACGTGGGATCATCTGAAAGACCTGCCCTCGGTAGTACGAACCAGAAAAGAACAATGTCTACTTCATCCCACTCATCGAAAACAAGTCACGGTATTGCATCAACGCTCGCCGAGATACGAAATCGACAACAACATGAACATCACCACACGCCCTCGGAATACTATTTCTACCAAGCCCTTCTTCACTACTATTTATCACCACTGGACATTCGGATCTTGAAAGCCGCATTTGGCGACTTCTCATCGCTTCCTTCGACTATTCTGCCCCGCGTTGAGCGCGTCTCGACCGGCCATGTCGTTGATGATGAGTTGCGGAGGCGTACAAAGTATCTGGCCCATTTGCCCTATGGATGTGAAGTAAGCTTCCTCGAATGTGACTGGACTGATACCGTCGCGCCAGAAGTCCTTGATCGCTTCAAGCCTGAAATTGAGAAAAGGCGGCAAAAATACCAGGAAAAAGAGAGCAGGGAGGAAAAGGCACGTCAGCGGGCAGAGAAGATGGAATATGCCGAGTTTACCTCTGCGCGAAGGAAGCGGCCTAGCATTTCCGAGCGGTTCTCTGCAGACGACTTCCAGCCACTGGCGCCAAGCAATGTTTCCGATGTCCCTCCTACAGCGGATGGAGATAGCACATCAACGTCGCCGCCATGGCCAACGCGTCGCGGCCACGGGTTTGCATCTCTTGCCTCGCCTTCGACAAGTCCATCGGCAGCACGCACTGTCTGGGGTACTACGGCCATAGCTTCAACATCGCCAAACCTCGGGCCACAACAAGACCACGATGGTGAAGATGGCTGGCTTCAAGGTTGGGAGAAAGACTTGTTGCAAGAAGAGGACATGATTGCCCAAGCGCAGGCAATGTCCTTGGGCGAGGGAGAATCGTCGAAGAAGCAAGCAGGCGGAAAGAAGAAGAAGAATAAGAAAATCACGCTCATGAGCACGAATGTTAGGCGCGGCGCATGATACACGTAGATGGAAGTAGATGTTTTTTTTTCTTGCGAATAGTTCACTGAGTAGCAATGGCGCGAAAGGGTTTTGAACGGAATAGAAATGTTCTTGCATGAAATTTCCCCTTTTTTTTCTTCACGTCTACTAAAAGTCAAAGCCATGGGCCCCCCCAGATGACTACAAGCTTTAAACTCACCATATAATATATATATACACCATTACCAAATATCCATTTTGTATACCAAAAACCCCCCCCCACCACCTTGTCTTTCCCTCGTAATTCTCCCATCATCTTCGCCCGCCTTAGATCATACACGCACCACACGCCGCCGTACCCCCCATCCTAATCGGCGGCCTCGAATCCACACGTCCCACATCCCTCCTCGCACCGTCACCACCGCTCCTTGGCCCAGAGTTCCCCCGTCCATGCATGCCCGCCTGGTAGCTTCCTGATGTGGGCGGCATGTTTGCAGGGCGAGCGAAAGATGATGTTCCTGTGGCCCGGTGGGGGGAGTTGCGCGCGGCGGCCCAGGAGTCGAGGGAGAAGAGCGTGGTGAAGTAGAGGGCGAGGAAGGTGAGGAGTGTAGTTTGGAGGGAGGAGGAGGAGTTGGTGGATGGCGAGGGGGATAGTCTGGGGAGGTGGGTGTTGTTAGTTGGGTTGTTGGTGAGGGAATGGATGGATGGATGGAAGGAAGGGGTGGGGTACTTTTCTGTGGACATTTTTTTTTCTGCGGTGGGAATAGGACGGTGTGGCTTAGCCTATGGATGTGTTGATACGAGCTACTTCTGTAAAAGGGATTGTGATGCGGGACTTTGTCTTATATAAAGGTAGGAAGAGTTGCGAAAGTGCTGGTTGTTGCCTGATGATGACGGGCAGGGATGCGAGGAAGCTAATGCAGGGACGGGAGCAGGGGTGGGCACGGACGGAAGTTTTCTTACTTTGTCAATGTGCTTGCGTCAAATGTTTGCGGTTACATACCTTCTCTCACGTGCTGCTTGTTGATATCGCTCGTCCTGTTTATATTGGGTGATCTGCGCGACAACAGCATCTTTATCAAGATTGACTAGATTAAAGATGGGGTCTGAAAACATGGTAGGCAGAGCACATGGAATCGCATATCGAAAAGCTAACTCTGGGCAGAAGCGCAAACTCTCATCTGTCGCCACCCATCAGAAGGGGGGAGACGATGACAGCAACAGTCCATCCAAAAAGAGGCGTGGTGATGCACAGGTGGACGAAATCGATACATCCAGGCCAACTGCACTGTTCAAACCAACTAGAGCAAGAGACTGGACTGTCAGCATCGCGTTGCCAGGTAGCTGGCTATTGAATGCAAAGAAACCTGACCACAAGACTATGCAAGTCGGGCGTATCGCCCGTGCTGCAGCTGTCTTTTGCGTCGATGAAGTAATCGTCTTTGACGACGACCCAGTCAACACAGCGCCAAGCTACGTATCTCCAAACTACATCCGCAAGGCCAAAGGCAAGAAGACGAAGCAGGAATTGCTTGATTCCATTCTTGAGGAGGACGAGCCCTGGCAGAATCCAGACCAATTCTTGTACCACGTTCTGTCCTTTGCCGAGTGCCCGCCTCATCTAAGGCACAACCACGACGACCCAAGCTTAAGTATCTTTCAGGTGCACAAGAACCTCGAGTGGGCCGGATGTCTGCCAAGTATGGATATGCCTCACCATTTGCGCGGACACGAGTGGTGCCAGTACCGCGAGGGAGTAGTTGTTGGCCCCGCGCCCGCACCATCATCATCATCATCATCATCTACTAAGAAGACAAAGAAACCCGCCGAAGCGCAGCAATACGTATACGTACACTGCGGCCTTCCATATGCAGTGCGCGTCCCTGTTCCTCAAGAAGCACCCATCGAGGCCGGGATGCGCACAACCGTCCGTTTCTCCACGCCCGACGCGCCCCCCTCGTGGCCGCACCTTTCGCAAGAAGACTGCGATGCACTCGAGGCCACGGCCTGCGAGTCTAGTCTCCCCCGCCAGGAATCAGGCTACTACTGGGGATACACAGTGCGCCGCGCGCAGTCCCTCAGCTCCGTCTTCTCCGAGTGCGAATACCCCGACGGCTACGATTTCACTGTTGGCACCTCGGAGCGCGGCGTCGACGTCCAGTCTGTTCTTCCCGGTGGCGATAACCAGGCTCCAGAGAAGTTTAAGCACCTGCTTCTTGTCTTTGGCGGCGTGGCAGGATTGGAACCGGCAGTTGCGAATGATCCCGTGTTGGTGGAGAAGGGGCTTGGAAAGTCGACGGCAAACGAGCTGTTTGATGCATGGGTAAATCTTGTGCCTGGACAGGGAAGCAGGACCATTAGGACGGAGGAGGCGGTCGAGTTTGGACTTTGTGCGTTGAAGCCGTATATCGATTCAATGTATGGGTCTTGAGCGAGTTAAACAGTGGAAGATAGAAAAACGGCGAAATGCGAGGTCAAGATGGGTAGTTTTTGCCTATTGATGGAGCAAGATATATAGGTTTATTTATGGTGTGACAGATATCTTCTATATCAACGAAAGCTGTTAGTCCACGAACATCTATAAGCTTCACACAAACAATGAGGATCTGACCAATCACCACCTAGCCCTCCATAAAGCAAACCATGCTTCAGCTTTTTATAAATACCTCGATTGGAAATAAAGTCAAGTTCAGCCACCTCGTCCAAGTCATTAACATCACATGTCAAAGCACTCTCTACCAACTCATCTTATCGTATTCTCATTACTAAAGAAGAAGAGACATTAATCCTCACACGCCCTGAAACTCCACCCTCATCTCACTCTTCATATGTACTCTCTGCTCCTCAACTTCCGTGTCTCTCCTTCTTGCAAAATCTTTACACGCAACTCCCCTCATCACATCATCCACCATATATACCCCCTCGTCCGCAAACTCAATCGACTCAGCATACACATCCTCCTCGTCCCTTTTCCTACCGCGTTTCATCGGTGCGCTCCCCACAGTCGGAACCGACTTCCCAATCATGTACGAACTCGACTGTGACCTTAAGTTTGCCGGATATTTCCTTGAGTGCGTGTTGTTGTGTGAGGGGGAGAGGCTGGCGAATAGCGTCGTCCATGTATGAAACAGGGGCCGGAAAACGGGACGTATGAGCGGGAGAGAAGCTGGGGTTTGGTCAATATATGCTATTCATTGGCAAAAGGGGTCAGATGGAAGCGGAGAACGAGGGGTGTACATACTTGAAAATGAAGCTAGGTTCACGTCGCAAACAGCCCATATTTGGTCGTCGAGCCCGTCCCATGTAAGATCTATGTCTTTTTTCTTATCAAGGGCAAGAGTGTGAACTATAGTGCCGAGGGCGGAGCCGCAAACACTAAGGGTGGGACTGGTCAATTTTGCGGAATGTAAGATTTAGATTAAACGGCAGAGGAAGGGGGGCGGTGAATGAAAGAACGCACAGGATTCCAGATGCGAATACTGCTGCAACGGCAATTTTACGCCCGGGTGGAAGATGGAGACGCCATATTTCGATAATCGGGCATAGTAGAATAGCGAGTTCGATGAGGAAGTGGGGAATTCCGGCGCCGAAAAGAGACATCATGGGTGTAAGAGGACATGTACCTGGGATCTCCTTGTCCCAGAACTTGCGGATTGGTTGGCATTGCATGCTGATGAGCGTAACCTATGTCTATAAGTATCATTTTGGGGTAAAATATCTTGATTGTGACATACTCGTACAATGATCCAACAGACAGAGCAGAAGAAGAGGATCCGAATGGGCTGTCTTATCACTGACAGTCCAAACGTTCTCCAATAAAAACCTAGAACAACAAACTTCGATAATCCTACAGAGAAAGTGTACATCCCTAAGCAGTATTAGTCACTGCCGCATAGTTATTCGTGGAGATACCTACACATATCTGCCCAAAGATCGAGAAAATAGTGGCGCACAATCTGGGCTTCAGGAAGATCAACGTCTTCCAAATGGATTCCAAGACCCCATCGCATCTCTAGTGGAGTAAATATATTATCCCAATATTAGTACAACATCAACATACTATAAAGACTGATGAATGTAAAACCGCTTCCAATAATCTGCATTACAGTCAGCTCTCTGCATCGTAATCTTGGTGAATGCCTCACTCACAAACGCGACAACAGCCAAATAGTCTTCCCATACAAGCTGTGGTGTTCTCATCATACGTCTTCCTATTATTCTTAACACAAGCGCTGCTGCTGCTGCCGTATAGGGGATAATAGCCGCGGCATACAGCTCAGGCTGTCTGTTGGACGCCGAATTCATGGCCGGGTATTAGGGTCAACGCCCAAGGTATTTGGGAATGACAATCGACTGTATCAGCTGGTCGGCGAGTAATAATATACTTTGAATGTCTCGCCCGTAATGTAAAAGTGAGCTGTAACGTTTGTGCAGCTGTGATATCTCGGTATCAGTTGCTTTTGGTTCCCAGTGATCGGTAGGAGTGGCGCGCGTTTCACATAGGAAATTCCTTCGTTCAGACTAACATTAAACGCGCTGAGTATTGCGAGTATGGGAAAAGGTAGTCAACCTAAACGTAATTTTATCTGGCAAACTGGCGGGCGAAGCTGCGCTGCAAAGGCGCGCTGGTGAGGTAGGCATTGGCCATAGTGGGATAGGTAAGTACAGTAAGGGCCCCCTTCTCAACGCTTTTGCAACGAAAATCGCCAATCAATCGCATGACTTTTGTTGCTTTTCAACGAAGTTTCGGGGGTATTATCCAGTGAATGGGTAAATGAGTACAGTCGATATTTGCTTTTTCTAGTCGCCGTACATTTTGAGATCTGATCGGCAACAGTTTTCGAGAATGACGCATCTGTCAACTGACCGTTCAGATTAGATAAACGTTTGTACTCGGTGCCTGATTGGGGAAATTTTAAACGAAGAGTGACGGTTAAGGAAAGGGCGAGGCAATTTGTGGTAATAACGGGAGAGGCTGGGGAAAGGGCTAATCATACTTACATTTGCCAGCTCTTGGCGGAACATCTTTCGAGCCGCTTGAAGAAGCCAAAACTTGTGTATGCATCACCTAACAAGATCTGAATTAGGTAAACCAAGGCGAACGTAAATCATGAAAAAAGAATGGCATACTTGACTGGACGTCCTATGAAGATGATTACCTCGTACGATCGAACCTAGTGAGCAATAGCGTTGACGTGTCTTCGAATTAACAAGACACCTCAGAAGCTGTATTCAGATGTTTATGAAAATCATGGTCAATGCTAGATACTAATGAATGTGGGTTCACTGCAAAAAGCTCATGAGGTGTAGTATAGATGGGAAATTATAAAGATCTCCCTTGCATTCCAACAGGCAGTCGGTAACCAATGTACTGTATCTCACTCGATGATCCACCTTGAGGCTCGTACATCGAGGATTGTGGGGACCAAATAACAGCAAGCAAAGTGCTCGCAAAAGTGCAATTTTTTGAAAGTAAATTCTTCTGGTGGTTAGTGGCTGCTTACTGGAACGCCTATGAAGAGTAATATAGACAATATTGTCGTGGCGTACCTACACACTACATAGGATCATGTCAGATCGGCCGGGTATCTATCCGCAGTCAGGGGAATTTATGGATCCTGCATGCAGGTTGTACTCGCCTTGTTCCACGCCGGAGACAAGGGTTCAGGCGATCCTAATATTGTAAGCATCACAAGCTTCCTGTAAGCCAGAGGCAGCAAGTGTAACAATACAGTGATGGCTCCTCACCCATTGATCTAGGTTAGGTGTACTGTTCTCCTCGATCCGTTGGCTAGACCTTGCATTTCGAGAACGTGCATTGAAAACCTCACAATCCAAAGCTATGTCTGGTCATGCGCAATCATGACTGCTTGCTTGTTTTGACGAACTACGCCGCCGCCTCTACCGCGTCCTACGGTAGCCTAAACTGGATGATATATTCGATTACCTGTTTAGATAGCCGGTAGGCTCAGATGCCCATCTAATCAGGTTCTCCCCAGTTGCTCGGCCATGCAAGAAGTGACAGTCAAAAAATTATTCTGTTAGATTAGAGTGGAGGAGCCAAACCAGGTGATGTGGACTGTGAAGAATAAAAAGAAGCTCATACACACACATTAGGAAAGTGTACTCTACATCGAGCTATCCATCAATCTTCCCACATCAAGAGAGCACTACGAACGATGAAACACTGATATGACGGCCTGTACATGTCAACGACTCCACGATAATATACACAAATCTAGATTCTACACAGGAGTCTGTGTCGTAGTCCCCCTAGTCTCCTTCTCCCTTTTTTTTGTCTCTCGCTGCTGTTTACGCAGTTCTCTCAGATCTGGTGGTTTCTCAATCCCCAGCCTTGTCCTCAGTTCATCAACATCAGTCTCCAGCTCTTCTTCCCAGTATACGTTGATCACGTCATCACTCTGTGCCCCATTTCTGGTCGCCCAAGGTCCATATATGTCCCAGAACCGTCTCCACTCCGCCTTCTTCAGTGTAAATGCGCTGAATACTGCGAAACCCGTCATGGGCAAGCCGGTGTTTGCGAATTCAAAGGCCTTCAGAGCGACCTCGCCCTCTCGAAAGACCGGAAGCCCAACCAACGCGTGGTAGAAATCGTGGCACTCGCGGTATCGCTGCATGACATATGCACATTCCTCATCGTCGATGTAACGCACATGGGCTCGTGTATCGGGTGACACGCCTTCGCGATCCAGCCAGTATGCGTATGCGTAGCCCACAGTGTTGGAGGGAAGTTTGCGGAGGCGTGGTACGTCGAGAGTTGTAGATGTCAGGCGAGGCCTGTCGCGTAGTATGCGACGACCTGTGGGGCTAAGGAGCATGCGATTGCGGAGTTTGTCTATGAAGTAGGGTTGCGCAGTAGCTTCCCCAAAGTTTGCGACGAGATCTAAACCGTGTAAGAAGGCGTGATGATTGTGATATCAAGGCTAGACAAACCGCCTCGTCTGGGATCTATAAAACTTCCAAGACCTGAGCCCAGCGCCAGGCCCAGTCTCTCCACACGCGTCAGCGGTACATGGCCTTCATAGTTTGGCCGTGGTCTATGGAGCACAGAGAAGCAGCGGAGTTCTGACTGCGCAGTGAGTGCTGGCCGTGAGGACGGATTCACCAACAGACTCCGAAGCGGCGGTACAGATACGCGCCTCGCCATTAGTGCAGCAGAAGAACAAATGCCTTGAGTGTGGTCAAGAGAACACGAGATCAGCAGACATGCAATGACATGATGGACATCTCCACAGCTTTATCGATAGACGCCACACTCAGCCACAAGCACATCATTGAATGACTGGTAGCCAAAGTTCGGAGCATACTCTTTCAAACTCTTGCATTGCGCCATAATCGGCCATCTACAACAACCATTCACTCTCGGGTTCAAAGTTCTTGACGTCCGTTCGCCTCTCAATAACAAAAGTCTCGATTTGTTCGAGTCTTCCCGCGTCTCGTGTTATACCAAAACGCCACTGCGCCACACCTGTCTTCAAATATACAAAAGTCAACAAACATGACAGCGGCGCTTAATCCCGGCGAGAAACACACTCGCTTTGTCGAGTGGGCGGAAGAGCATGGAGTTACTATCAACGGGGTTGCACCCGCCCAATTTGTTGACCGCGGAATGGGCATCGTGGCGGCAAGAGACATTAAAGTTAGTCACTGCCACAGTCTGCTATAACAAACCCAAACTAAATCATCAAGAAAGGAGAACAGCTAGTCCATGTCCGCAACACCTCGCTTGTTCACGTCGCCCTCCCATCTATCAAAGCATTGAAACTTCCCGACAACATCACCGTCCATGGAAAACTCGCCGCCTCGCTCGCAATATGGTACTCGGACCCTTCCCACAAGGACCATCAACTCTGGCAAGACGTCTGGCCCACCCAACAGGATTTCCTCAGCACAATGCCCATCTACTACCCCAAGCGCGCTTCCACTCTCCTGCCCCCCGCTGCAACCCTCCTTCTCGCGGCCCAACGCTCGAAACTGGAAAAAGACTGGCTCTCAATCCAATCTCACGTGTCCCAATCTGGCGTATCAAAAGAACTCTACACCTACACCTGGCTCATCGTCAACACCCGAACATTCTACTGGTCCTACCCAGACCTACCCTCTGCGTCACCCCGTCTCCCCAAGAAGAAGCCCAAGCTAACCGCCGACGACTGCTACGCCATGTGTCCCTTTATGGACTACTTCAACCACTCCTCTCTAGGCTGCAACCCCCAGCACAACAGCAAGGGCTACAGCGTCAGCGCAGACCGCGACTACCCCGCAGGCGAAGAAGTCTTTGTGTCGTACGGCCCGCACACCAACGACTTCCTCCTCGTTGAATACGGATTTATCCTTGAGGAAAACAAAAATGACGCCATCCCACTAGACGACTTGTTGCTTCCGCTGCTGGACGCACAGCAGGTGGAGGCGCTCAAGGAGGATGGGTTTCACGGGGGTTACTCGCTCCTTCCGACAAGTCCCGTCGTATGTCACCGCACGCAGGCCGTGCTAAGATTGCTAGTGCTAGATTCGAAGCGATATGCGGCGTTTGTAAAGGGGGATGATGACGGGAGTTTGGAGCAGGGGAAGCTGGATGCGTATCTAAGGACCGTGTTGGTTAGGTATTCGAGAAAGGTCATGGAGACTTTGGAAGATGTGGAGGACCTGGAGGAGGTGAGGCAGAAGGGGGACGACGATGACGATGACGATGATGATGATGATGATGATGATGATGGTGGGGAGCAAGACGGAAATGAGCGGATACGCACTGAGCAAAAGGATGTTTTGTTGAAGAGGTGGAAGCAGATTCGTGATCTTGTCAACAGGGCGATAGAGGAGTTGGGGCGGTAGAAGAGTAGAACATGGACATGTAAACATGGGTTGGAGAAGGAAAATGATATATACATGCAGATTTGTTGTGGGTTTACTGTCATTGCTGGGAACATCTGCTTATGATCACGACATGTCTCGTAGTAAGCCAACAATAACATTAGAGAGAGAGAGAGAGAGAGTTGTTTGGTTAGAGGACAGCTCTCGACTTTCACCAAATGAGAACAACATTGCAATCGTCAAAAGTCCATTTACTTTCTTTCTAGCATCTATCAATCGTCTATATCCTTCGACGTGGGGGAAATATTCTTCGTCATCATCATCATCATCATCACATATCCTACGATCCCAATCCTAAATTGCAAGTTCCCAAACTCCCACTTCCCATGTCCATGCGCATCTACAACTGTGTAAGCAGACCCTGGCTCTCCAACAACAGTACGATCTGGTGCACAGCCGTCCTGACGTTTGTGGTGCTCAGGTCGACCGTCAGATCCGCCTTCTCAGGAACCTCGTATGGATCATCGACACCAGTGAAGCCCTTGATGTCTCCATTGCGCGCCTTCTTGTAGATACCACGACGATCCGTCTTCTCGCAGTACTCGAGCGGTGTGGCGACGTGCACAAGGTAGAAGCTGCCGAATTGCTCGACCGTCTGGCGGGCAGCAGCACGGCTCGCCTCGAATGGCGCAATAGGGGCAACAATGGCTGCAGCACCAGCCTTGGTCAGCTCAGAGGCGACAAAGGCAATGCGGGCAATGTTCTTGTCACGGTCCTGACGCGAGAAGCCAAGCTCAGAGGAGAGTTCGCTGCGGATGGTGTCGCCGAGGAGGAGCGAGACGGAACGACCACCTTGCTGGTTGAGGGTGACGTTGAGGGCACGGGCGATGGCGTCCTTGCCGCTGTTGTTGTAGCCGGTCAGGAAGACGGTGAAGCCTTGCTGCGAGCGGGGAGGGTGTGATTCGCGGAGCACGCGCACGACCTCGGGGTAGGAGAACCACTCGGGAATCTCCTGGCCGGTACGGAGGCGCTTGCGGAGCTCTGTGCCGGAGATGTCGAGCGTCTTGATGCCCTGCTCAACCTCGTCCTTGGGCTTGTACTCGTCCGAGTCGGGCAGGTATGTCATCTGCTGGAAGGGCACGACCTCGATGCCCAGCTCGTCGCGGTACTTCTCGACGGCCGTCTGGGCATCGTAGGGGCCGTAGAAGTCGACGCCCTTGGCGTTCTTGCCGGGGCCGGCGTGGTCACGGCCGACGATGAAGTGGGTGGCGCCGTAGTTCTTGCGGATGATGGCGTGCCAGATGGCCTCGCGGGGGCCGCCCATGCGCATGGCCAGGGGCAGCAGCGCCAGCGCAGCCATGCCGTTGGGGTAGCGGGGCATGAGGGCCTGGTAGACGCGCACGCGGGTGAAGTGGTCGATGTCGCCGGGCTTGGTGAGGCCGACGACGGGGTGGATCAGCACGTTGGCCTGGCGGGCGCGGGCAGCGCGCACCGTCAGCTCACGGTGGGCGCGGTGCATGGGGTTCCTCGTCTGGAAGGCCACGACCTTGCTCCAGCCCAGCTTGTCAAAGTGCAGACGCAGCTCGGCGGGCGTGTAGCGCAGGCCGACATAGTCGTAGTGCTCCAGGCGGTCAATGGCCTCGACCTTACCGCCGACGTAGAAGTCCTTGGCTGTGTGGAAGAGGTACTTGATGGCGGGGTGTGTCTCGTCGTCGGGGCTGCCAAACACGTGCTCGGCCTCCTTGGTCTTGTCGGGCTGGTACACGTCGTCGACGGTGATGATGGCCAGGTTGCGGTCGTCGCGGAAGTCACGCAGCGCAATGCGCGCGCCGGGCTTGACGCCAGCCTCGTCAATCGTCTCCTGGGACACGTCGAGCGTGATGGGCATGGAGAAGAGGTTGCCGTCGGCGAGACGGTTCTCGGCGACGACGCCCTCGTAGTCTTTTTGGTTGAGGAAGCCTGCGTGCCATGGTCAGTCGACTGTTCAACTTGTTCAACCTGCCCCTCCATCAAAAGGGCAATATCTCAAAACCCCCACTATGAAAACCCCCCCAGACAACACAACAAAACACACAACATACCTTCAAGCGGCGAGAATCCACCGTTGAGAATAAGCTCCAAATCGCAAAGCTGCCTCTCGCTCAACACAATCGCAGGAAGCGTCTCCGCCTCGCTGAACAGCTCCTTTCTCCGGGGCGCATCGCGCGCAATCAAGTCCTTCAGGACCCCTCCATGTGGTGCGTTGGCCATGTTGGGTGTGTAAAGTGCTCAAACAGTAATGAGCAGTTGTATATGGAGGGGGAAACCAAAGGGCACAAACTCTCTCGATCAAGCAAAGAATTCGTGACAAGAGCAAGAGTAATGTGTAGAATAAAACACAGAGTAAAGTACCTGGGCCAGCACGGCGAGAAACAGCGAACAAGACGCGTCTTATTCACATCACGCAATACCTACCTCCCACCACCCCCCAAGGCGCGTTGCGGTCCGTCGCTCGGAACCATGACCAAGACCCACCAGTTTTTTTATAAATCCACCCACGCCATTTGCAGACTCTGCCAACACCGAGCTCCTACTGCAGAGCTAGGGTGCAAGCGGGTAGGAATGGGCAAGATTTGTTACGGGCGGTCGGCAAAATTTCTTGGGGGGCGCGATTGCGCAATTGCACGCGGTTTTGCCGGTGGGCGGCGGATGTGCGACCTGGATGCTTGGCGACGTGGTGGGACTGGCGCCACTGATGACGTGACGTCCAGGGGTATTGCAAATCCCACCGCCCCTTTTGGACCTGCGCCTGTGGGGTCGTTTGCGGAGACATGTAGCTCAGCGTCAACACCTCCGCATTTCATGGCTTGTCTGCCGTCACATCTCGTGAGAGTATTGCATCTTTGGACATCAACTCTGCTTTGTTCATTCTTATGAGCTACTCTGGCTCTTGTTTGGCTATGTTTTTATGTATATACATATATATATATCGGTGGTATCTTGGCCCCGTTTGGTATACAACATGCTCTGTTGGTTTGAAATAAAAAGTTGAAAATGCAAAAAAGTACCATCATGTCATGACCCAAATCCCAAACGCCAATGCTAATGCTCAAGAGGAAGAAACCCAAAACAATCCGGGCTGTATACCCTCTATGCAGCCAAAGAAACTTTTTGCAATGCGTTGCTCAGATCTTCTTGTTGCTTCTTCAGCTCCTGCTCACGAAGAAACTGTGCGTATCGGGACTTGGGGTTGTGGATACCGCACTCGGTCTTGTTCTTTCCCTTCCAGCGTCCCGAGCGCTCGTCCTCTCCTGCAGCCACGGGCTGAGTCGAGTGCCAGTCGCCGACACTTTTATAGCCCTTGTTGAGGAGCTCATTGTATGGAACGTCGTGCTTGTCAACATACTCCTTAACCTGAGCAAACGACCAGTTGGCGAGCGGATTGACCTTGATGAGGCCCGACTCGTTCACTTCAACAATATCGAGATCGCCGCGCTTGCCACCCTGGCTGCGTCGGCGGCCGGTCAGAACAGCCTTGACTTGGAGTTCCGAGTAGGCACGCTCAGCAGGCTCCACCTTGGCCACATAGTCGTAGAGTTCGTCGTTGGAGTCCCAAAGCTTGTCACCATGCTTTGCGGTGAATTCTTCCACATTGTCGCAGCCAGCTGGCTTGTAGGCGTGCACAGGTGTTCCATATCGCTTTCGTACACGGTCAACCAGAGCATAGGTCTCGTTGAAATGGTAAAGGGTGTCCAAGAAGATCAAGTCGATGTTGTGCTTCAGTGGACCGTCAAGCTTTGACAGCATGTCCACGGTAACAAGGCCAGTCAAACCAAAGGCTGTGGTCTGGTAGAGACCCGGCAGAGAAGTGATGCACCATCGGAGGATGTCTGAACTACGTCAGCTGATGTCTCTTCGAATCAAAATGGATGCGTTCACTTACCCTGTGGTTCAAGCTGTTGCAGCTGAGCATTGATGTATTTGAGGTGAGGCTTGCTGAAGAAGACCTCAGGCAGACTGTCCTGGCTCGATGCAGCAGAGGCATAACCGGACTCCTCACGGATTGTAGGCGACTGAGCCCTCTTCTCTTCAAAAAGATGTGACGACATTTTTCAGGTGGACAGTCCGAATGTAGTAATGAGACCCGTGCAAGTAACCCAATGAAGCAGACTTTGACGATTTAACTCCCACAGTGGCTTCACACAAGGAAATAGTGTGACAGAGTTGCTTGTCTTTGGTGTAGATGTAATGGAAAAAGGTCGAACACGGCCTGGAGTATATATTTGGCTCCGCCATCGGCTCCGCTTTGTAACCTCTTCTACAAGGTGCGATACCTGGGGGTGAAGACGTGCGATCACGCAATTTGCGCTAGTCCATGAGAGAGCAAAACTCTTCTACACATTCTTATGTAAGGCAGTCTCGCCAATGGCATGGCGGCAGTAGGGTCCTGTCTTACATCCGTGCCTGGCCTTTGCTCTTGCAAGCCATTGCGGCTGTTGGGGCTGGATTGCAAATTCTCCATTGTAAAAGCTTTTTGTCATCATCGTCATCCCTACGGATTTGCCCAACTTTTTTTCTGGGGAAACACAAGTCATAGTGACAGTGCGTGGCCGATCACGTTTTCTTAGTGTTTCACTGAGCTGACTGTCGTCATGCGTGGTCGTTTCAAATTGGACAGGACATCTCTTTGCTGTGTACGCTCGCCACAGGACGAGGCTGCCATCGGGGGTCGCATCGGCTCGTCGGTCGGAACGTCGGCCGCCCGTATTTACGGGCCCTGTGGAGGATCGCGTGCATCAGCAGCCTGTGAGTGACTGTTTAGCGCATGGTGTCATAGATGGGTCGTGATATGATATAAAGTGTTGCACCTACCCGGATGCGTCTCGAGTGTCGAGTGTCGTTGAAGGCGGGCCGAACTGAGGGGTACATCTAGAGGAGCGCAAGCCCTTCTCCTTGGCGACCACAGTCTATAACTATCCGGCTTATGTCCATGACCATTGGTACATGGTGCTTCTGAGCTGACATACCAAAGTACGGTGCACGGTGGTGTTGGTCGTCCTGGAAAGAGGGGATAGCCTCTCATGGGATTGTCGTCGTCCGTATGTTGTTGGGGATCACCCGAGCGAGCGATACCTTGCAGAGTATAGCTTGGCTTGAATGCATTATCAATCAGATATGGATTTCGTGCAGCACGCGTGTGAAGACGACAGATCTCAAGACATTATATTTTTCAGGTTGGAGGCCTTTACTCGATGCTGTATACCCTACCCTCGAGTTTTGCCCTCCCACGCAACCCGTTGTTCGCTTCGATTCCCACAGTGAGCACGTGTAAAGTCAAATCGAACCAATTACAGCCTGCTCAGTCTTCCGCCATCTTCTTCATGTCCTCTCTATCCTCCGCGCTCAGGGTACCTGTTTTGGCTGCTTCTTTCCAAATTTCTAGCCGTTCGTATTGAGCTGGCTCCAACACGCTCTTCAACTGCTTTAGCAACTTGGGTGCGAACTTGCCCGTTGCGTACACCACTCCAGGGTAGTGTTTTGCGAAAAGCAATACGACCAGTGTCAGGAAAAGAACTGGGCCGTCAGACTTCTTTTGTTTCTGCATCCTCCGAATCATGTCGAGAACCATCGCCTTTTTCGACTCTTCTAGTGACAAAGCGTCTGGAGTCTCGATGCATTGCTTCTTATTGAACTTGTCGAGGGCGGTCATGACAGTCGGGGTGTCCATTTTCTCAGCACTCAGTCGACTGTCGAGCTTTTGAACATTCTTGCGTGTCTTCTGGCTAAGAACAAGACCTTGCAATTGAACCTTTGATATGACATCTGGCAGGAGTTCCTTCTGCACATACGATGCGAACAGTTCGGCGAGCTGGGCAAGCAACTTCTCGTCCTTGACTCCACCCAAGCCATCTTTATAGATTTGGGTTCGTGATATTACGCGTTCGGTCCAGAATATTGCAAAACTGGTTTCGTTCTGATTCCGTTGCTCTGACACTATGTTCCAAAAGTGTTCTTCAACTATTTTCCCCATTGGCTTCTCTTGAGCCAGAGCGCGTAAAACAGGTTCACCATCATTAACCATTGCAGTGATATTAGAAAGAACAAATTTTATCTCTTTCTCAGGACTGTCGCCAAGCTCTTGCCACTGCAACTGGGCGTTTGTTGCTGCACACGAGAGTAATATATCTCTGCGACTGGCATATCCGTCTTCGGTGAGCCAGTATTCAGCAACTTGGTAAAGTGTTTCATCAGTTTTCCGTAAAATATTCACAATAGACTGCTCTACTTTCTGCAACACTTGCTTTTCTGTATTGTGCGGAAACACGTGAAGTCGTTGCTGAAGGTGATCATCAATATATGCTAACAAAGAGACAATAGTGAAATTCAAAAAAGTCCAACTTACTTGTACATCCACAAAACCATCACAGGCCAAGATTTTTCTGCATTCTTCGCCAAGCTTCGATGTCCAAATTTTGGATATCGCGTAGGAATCTATGATGTCGATGTCGGGTGAATTCTCGAAATATTGCGAAACGTGACTGGAGGTGACATAGACAAACTCGTCCCGAAACTGAGGAATTTCGACAAATGGACGAAGGCCCGACTTTAGTTCGCTAACCACAGCGTCTCCCTGTTGCTCTAGCAGTCGCTTTGGCGTACAACAGATGGTCTCGGCTTTCTCAAGAACATAGAACTTATCTGTCAGATCAGGCGACTGCAGAATATCAGCCAAAATATCATATACGAATGATGATGATGGAGTTTTGAATTGTATCGGTAAAGATATTGCCGCATCTTTAGGGAAAAGGTGTGAAGGAATGATGTCGAAAGGTCTGGCCATAATCAGTTGTACTGTCGTTATAGCCTATGTGAAATTGACTTGCCTCATCTCCTTGAGCGAATCATTCAATTTCTCTTTCAAATCTTCTGAGAGCTTCTGTTTGTAGCGTGTACTGCAAACACAATCTCCGTCGTCGATCAACTCATTCTTGAGATCAGCAAGTATGGAGTTCAGGCTTTCTGCGTCAATGTCTTTATCATTGAGATATTGAAGTTTTGGTACAAATCCAAGACTCATCAGATTATGGAGCTCTTCTCGAATCAAGTGCCGCTCGCTCTCTGTGACAATCATTTGACTGTCTCCACTGAATAGAACAACTGTCGGCTCGGCTCTGGCAAGCTGCAGGATAATATCTTGCCCCACGTCCAAGTCTAGTGCCAAAGTAGTAAGAGAAATACGTCGTTTGTCTAAACTTTTATCAGTGAATGCTTTGAGTGAAAGTGGGAAGAGCCTACCTGTAGTCACACGACGCAGAAATTCATCTTGAAGTTGTGGCAAAGTTACTAGTTCATGACCACTAGCTGAGGGCACCAGCGAAGGCAGAGGCCCGGAGCCTGAATGTGCCGGAGAGAATAACCCCAAAATTTCTTTAATGTCATCTTCCGAGAACATGGTGGCCGTTATAAATTTGTGTCTTTTACTCTGCCGCGCCGTGACTACACCGCTAAGACAATGAGGGGAAAAGGCAAATGGTATCCAACTGGATGTTGTGAGTTCGGAATGCGTAACACAAACAAGAATTTCTCAAGTGTATCATGGTGAAAGCTCCACTCCCAAGATCCGTAGTTGGCGAATTGTTGCGGACTGTCCTATTGGTAGCGGCGGTGGCGGATGATCCCTGCCGCTCCACGATGCTTGGCACCCTCAACTTCATCGTTCCACAAACACTCTGCCCATTGTCGATTGTAGCCAGCCAGTCGCCGTCATGTCTCAATTTCGCGCTGCAAAGCTCGATATCGGTTGCTTCACTAAGATCCGCAATATTCGTGACCACACGAAGCGGAAGGTATACGCAGAAAATGAGCCTGAACGGTATGCACTTTTTCATCTCTCTCGCGACAATAGCAGCTAATCACAAACGCGTGCGCAGACAAGCTCTCCGGTACATCATTCGAAACACTACATTACCGCAGCGAGTCCGCGCCCAGGCTCAGCTCCAGTTGTCCGAGATGCACTGCTACACAAGGTTTACACAGATCAAGAACAGGTGTATAATGGGAGGGAAGGGGCGAGGTGTCTTTAGCGACTTTAGACTTGGAAGAGTATGCCATGAAATATACCCTTGTACAAGAATGGAAGCTGATGCTATTCCAGTACCAATTCCGAATCAACGCACTTGCTGGGAACCTGCCAGGAGTCAAGAAGGCAAGTTGGTAGACAGACCATGGTGCGGAGGAACTGTGGAACATATGTACATTATGACAAGGCAATATCCCAGCATCGGGCGGCGTTTTTGTCTGAGCTGTACAGCGAAATTGAGAGATTTATGTTTGACTCAAAAATGTCGATTTTATCAATGCTCCTTCCCCTTGTACCTGCTCTTTCACCCCAAACTACCACTGCTCATGACAGGTACAAACGGGTGGCCGCTTAAACCACAGAGTATTTATCTCACTAAGAGAGCAGCAGCTATGACATTCTCACAATTGACTTTCTCACGCTAAACGACTCTCAACGCCTGTCTCATACAAACGGTCAGTCACTTGCGCTAACGACTACAAAGCGAGACAAGTTCTGGGGCAAACCAGTAGCCTTCTCTGTCTTCCAGTCTTATCAACATGTTCCGCCGTATCGAAGACAGTATAGACCCAGATCCAGCTTTTCCTGCTAACTTAGAGGCATTGGGGTAAGAACATAAGCTCGGTTTCACTCGACATCATCACTCATGCATAGCAGGTTCTTCGTTAATGATATGGGCCATATTCGTATGATTGAAGCGCCCGAAAAAGAATATGTCTTTCATGCTACCAACAACGAGCGAGTCAATGAAGTGCGGCGAGAGGCCATGCAAGGTAGATCGACTTTCGGACATGTCTCCAACTCTTTTTAACGACATTGTAGCCTGTTCACGCGAAGAAGTATACAACCGTCTCTCTGCTCTCGGTATCATACGCCTTTATCTTCCCGACTTCACCACTGTCAAGCCTGACGCACCTCACGTTCCTATACTTACTTCACCGCCCGAGATCTTGAAGGTTCGAAAGCGCATTATCGTATTAATCAACGATTCCATTCAAGACTTGGGAATTTTAGCATACAGGCAGTTGCAGCGAGAGCTGGGTGTCAATGGCGGATCTATCGTCAACTTCGTCAAGGAAATAATCACACATTCAGCAGCCAAGGGCGATGCTGAGCGATTTGAGCACATATTTGCAGACACTGTTGATATGGTACACGACCTCGATATCCCTGGTTTGATTGTCTTGAATACAGGTCAATTACTGTACTCTCACAAGTTAAATCAGGCTATGACTTTGCGCAGCTGGTCAGCACTCCCTCGAAAGTCTGTAGCGCACGATGCAATCAGGATCCATGAAGACGAGAACTGTATCAAAGGCCACACTAGCCCTCAAGACCATATCAAGTCAGTCTTTGACCAGGTTCTCTGCAACCCAGAATGCGTTGCTCCTGACGCGGAGGTGTATATTCTCGCTATTGAAGGCGGGGCAGACGACGTTTTGTATATTCTTGGGGAGAACTGTAAGTTGCTGTTTTCGAAATAATACATGCACTCATAGATTTTGACTTGTTTAGTTGAGAAATACGGCTCTCGCATTACTGCTATGGCGCTTATCCACTCCCTTGTCGATGATTCGCAAATCACCAACCCACATCTCAAGGCATTCCTACGCCAGCGCACTCGCCAATGGAAGTATAGTGACTTTGCCTACGATCCAGCGCATTGCACAGACCTACCTGAAGGTTATGATGACGACCAGGAGGATAATTTACATCAAGATGTTGTTTCGCCAATCAAACCTGTGAGCTGGAATGAAGACTTATCTTCACAAAGCACCTTGGCTGGTATTACTAATGACATACACTACCTAATGCTCGCCTCGAATTCACCTAAAGAAGATAAGCCTACTGCTGCAACTTCCCACAACACATATCCCGACTGGCCAGACACCGTGTCAGTCGTTTGCCCCACTTTCGCGGGTGGTGAGAACGCTGTTGGAGAATGCATCTTGACCAACTCCTCCGTACAGCGAGCCATCATCTCCTTCTTTGACTCCGTCGCCCAAGACCCAGAGCACTTCCGTAACCCAAACTTCAAAATCCATATCGAGGCCCCGAAACCAACGCCCAGTAACCCACTCGTGCTTTCTCCCGATGATAATGCACCGCTGGAATTTCCATCCCTCACAGCGGAAATCACACCCGAGCAGCAACAACTCGATGTGGCGCGGGAGAAACTCGAAGAGATGCGTATTGCATTAATGGCCTGTCCAAAGGATGTGGTGAACCTCGCACCAGGACGCGAGAGATTGGCCAAGAAAATAAAAGACAAAGAGGGAGAGATTGACGAGCTGGAGACCAAGGTGCTTGTGAGCGACGTGCTGGGAGATGGCGAGGTAAAGGGTAAGCGTCAGAATTGGAAGACGACTACTGAGGGCCCCAGGGTACCGTTTGCGGGAAAGATGGTCGATATTGGGTTGTTGAGGGCGGCGGGACTGGGAGACATGGTAGATGAGGAGGTTGGAAAGTTGGGAGGGAAGTGAGAGGTAAAGTGGGAGGTGGACAAGGATTGATGCGGGTATTTCTATGGTGACGTAGAGGTATGAGTGAGACACGTCGAGAGAGAAAGAGAGAAAGAAAGAGAGAGGGAGCCTTTTGTCTTCCTGACGACGCGCTGGCATTGATGGTGCTACCTTGGCATATAACATTAGATACTTGGTACTTCTGCTTCACTCCTTGGTAGCCGATAGTGGTTTGGTTGAGCTTTGCTGCATAGATGCCGTGAAGCAAGAATCAAGTTTACAGCCTTCCTCATTCAAGACTACGAGATGTACATTATACACTTTTTTTTTGATGATGGTTCAAGATTTTTCACAACCAGACTTATACTGATAAGGGTGGTTGTCTTTCCGGAACTCTCCTTGAACTGAATGCGAGCTTATGTTTAATAGCTTACGCATGTCGCGTCTTGTAGATCGTTTGTAACCTGGAATAATTCAATACTACCATTTTGGAAGAATTCATCCGCAATCCATGCATTATGATTCAGACGCCCCAATTCCGACGCCCCAATTCCTCTGCTCCAATCTCAATCCCAATCACTATCGTCCTCGTCTCCCATTGTTTTCCCTTGCCTAATCTTCTTCTCCCCGGCCCCTTGCTCCTCGTCCCTCTTCCCCCTCTTCAACCGTTGATCATCCCCTTTGACGGCCCCAACATCTACCAGCAACCCCTCCAATTCCCTCGTGCTCGTCCTCACTCCACCCAGCTCCCTCAACGTAACAACCTGCTTTTTAATGTCCCCCTTACTATACACGAGAATCGTCGGCGTATTACGATCGGGGTAGCCTTCTATACACAATTCTGCTCTCATCTGGCAGAACTTGACGTCGCCGAAGCGTTGAGCCAGCTCGCGCCAGATTTCTATTAAGATGCGCGACTCGGTGTTTGTCCCTTGGGAGGAGGTAAGGAGCACGAGAACGAAGGCAGATTGTGAGACGGAAGTTACTTCGCGCGAGTAGTCTGGTTTTTGGAGGTGGTAGACTTGATTGTATACGGATGCGGAGGAGATTGTGGAGAGTTCGGCGAGACGTTGTTGGCTTGTTTTTCCCCCTCTTAGTTTCTGGATGATGGGGAGACGGGGAGGGAGGTGGGAGCGTACCGGTAGACTTCTAGAAACTCTTCGTCTTCGTCGTCTTCGAGCGCGTCTAGTTCATCTAGGTCTTTGCCTTCGAGGCGATTCTCGTGGGCGACTTTGAGGGCTTCTTCGACAGCTTCTTGTAGCTTGGCCGTGGGGGAAGGAGGTTTTTCGGGGATGACGCCGTGTTTACGGAGGATGTCGTTCCTAGGAGGAGGTCAGCATAGAGAGAGAAGGCCAGGAAAAAGGTTACAAACCATTCCGTGTCCGCGTTTGGGTCGTCAATGGGGACATTAACGGGCATGTCTGGCATGTCCATGGTTGATGGTTTGATATGGGTAGACTGTGCAAAGATATCTGTTCGGTGATGCTATTCTTGGATGGTATAACTCGATATTTATTTGAATGTGTAGTGAGCAAGTCTGGTTGCCTGTCGCATGTCGAGATTTCGAGACGTTCGATCAGCTAAGCTGGGACCTGCAGATCTGCCCCGCCCCCACCTTCCCTCTTGATCAACCGCGCTGTGGGGGTAGGGTGCTGGTACATAATGTCAAGGAATTTCTGTGTAGCGTGTGGCTAGGCCAGAAGTTAATTTAATGCCAGTCCTTGGACAACAACGACAACAACAACTGGGATACTGTACGACATGAGAGTCAATGTGGAAAGTCTTCTGTGGCATAAAGGTAATCACATTGGTTGCAAAAATCAGGTTATGGTCAAAAGAGTACTGGCAACTACGATGAATTCAAGATTCTTTGAATACGTAGCACTATTAACGGACGTTGGGTATTGATATATCTCTAGCCTCTGCCTTTTCATCGTTGGCTTGCCTAGAGTCGACAAAAGTCGAGTGTATCGTCTACGCATTACACACAGATACGCATGAACCCACGTTGCATGTGCAATATTGCGGATATTGATATGTGGTAGCAACGCTGCGCAATCGAGTCTGGCCTTCCCCACCAGTCATCGCTCTATACGCCTCCTGTTGCAACTGAAAACTTCCAGATGCTTAATCGTCAGATCAATCAGTCATTAAAATGGGGTATCGTCCATCCACCATTCTTCAAGTCCCCTCGCCCGTGCCCGCTTTCTCCACCTCTTCACTTTTCATGTCTACGCTCGGACTCCTTCTCAACGCCGCAAGCTGCTCCCTTAATCTTTCCATCTCCTTCTCCTTTGCCTCTAGCGCCTTGTCCTTCTCCTCACACTGTTTCTTCAACAACTTGATGTAATCGATTGCGCTCTCCACCTTTGCTGCCTTGGAGTTATTGGACTGCGCAGCGGTCATCTCCGGACTTTTTGCCTCTTCAACACCATTCGAAGAAGCAGGAAGAAGAGCTTGCATTTCCTGGAGGGCCGTGTTGATGCGGTTTCTGCGACCTTGTTCGGCAATTTTGTGAGATGTGCGCTTCGAGGTGAGGTTTGTGGAGAGCGAAGTTGGGTACACGACGCCTGGAACGGTAGTTCCATCGAGAATGTTCTGGTAGTTGGATTTGGACGCCAGAAGAAGAGCGTGGGTATCGATACCGCCTACTATACGTTAATCATGATTACATAGCAAAAAAGGGTTGTGCTCACCATTTCCGCCGTCAGGGAGTAGAGGTTTTATGCTTGGCGAGATCTTAGGCCTTAGAGCAGGGCTCACGAGGCTCGAGCTGACGCTGTTCCTCTTCTTGGGGTTTCGAGCGATCTTCGAGTCGGCCCTTCTCACAGAGGTCATGGAGAAGGCCGGGCTTGTAGGAGTGGACATGGGGTCGAGCATTGGACTAGGTCTACCCGACATGGCCCCACCTGGCGTACTATGTGGTCCCATCTTCGGAGTTTTTCTGGCCGATAACCGAGGTGTGTCAAGGTCATCATCGTAGATTGTGGTCTCTATCCGTGAAAGTGATGGTCTGTCCAAGGAGGCTTCTGGCAAGATGAGGTTGTCCAACATGGCCGGGACTTGGAGAGGAACAGTGAACTCGGGAGAGGGCTGGATGCGCATGAGGGATGCAGGTGTGGCAGGAGTGGCCCCATGGCTGTTGTGTTGGGCTCGGATGGCTGGGGAATGCGTGACAGAACTAGGGAGAGGGGGTGGTCGCATGTCTGATAGCATGGGTTCAGGAGAAATGGAATCAGTTTCTGAACGGTCGTGGTTACGTGGGACTTCAAGGCCGATGGACGACGGCTGAACCGGTCGGGCTTCTTGCATAAGTACATTGACCTCCTTGGGCGGTACGAGCGAAGACACGGTCGCTTTCCGCCTGCCTGGCTTCACAATCGGGGACTGACGTACGCGGCCAGAAGCATTGGTGGTTCGTGGTACGGTTCTTTTGTTGGTGCTCCTGAGTCTTCTGCTTTGCTCAGGCTGACTCATGGCAGGCTCGCCCAGTATGTCCATGTCTACATCGATGGGCGAATGCCCTGATGAGCTCACTGAATTTGTCGTCTGTGTGTGTAGATGCGCTTGCTGGTGGCTTTGCGCAGTCAGAGCCGGGGAAGTCAGAGGGCTAAAGTAGGCGCCTGGGACGGTAAAGTCTGGTATTTGGAAGCGCGCATCATGAGGTGTCACTGCTGGGGAGACCAGCGGGGTAAATGTCTGTGTACAAGTCAGTCGCATTGCCTCGCGAGGGCAAGCTGTGCCGTGCGTACCGTATCGTCCTTGCGCATATGGTATCTTTGGTCAAAGAGAGCTTGCTGAGGGTCCATCTGCTGTAGGTAGCGGTGCGGATCACCGTGCATCTCGATGCTGTTGGGCGTAGGGGGGACGCCGTGGTGCGGGCGGTAGACCTGGTCCTGGGCCTGGGTAAAGGTAGGTGTGTTGGACTGGCCAAAGTGCGTCATGCCGTAGTCGAAGAAGCCGTTGGCGACCTGGGACATGCCCATGGGGTTCTGCACTTGGTGCGCATCAACAGAGCCATTGTGGTGATCTTGGGAGATTTGCGGGGTGAAGTGGTTCTGGTGGTTCTGGCCATTCTGCAGGTGCTGGACGTCAATGGACGTGGGCATGTTGCCCAGGTGTTGACTGTCCTGCTGCGCGGACGCGCCATGGCCGTAGTCGATGTTGAAGTCGAGATCGAGATGGTCAAAGTCGATCAGATTGCCAAAGTCGTGCTCGGCGGTGGCATCCATTTGGTCAAAGTGCTCGGCGCCCGCCGCCCACGACTGCGCGTTGGCAGTGTCCATCGCGTTCGCGGAGAACCCTGTCGAAAGAGGACAGAACCAGAGGGTCGAGGTTCTGCGAAAACAATTTCTTCACGGGCTGGTGGGGCTACCTAATCGCGGCACGGCGCCGGTTTGAGTGTGTTGTGTGGGCGGGCGTGCGGGATTCAGAGGCTGGCTGGCTGGCTGGCTCATGCATCGAGCGAGCCGCACGCCTGAAAAAGGGCAGGTCGATCTGGCTTGTGCAGCAAAACCGCAGAGAGTCTGGGAGGATGCAGAGCGCGCAGCAGCAGCAGCACTGCCAATGGCACGGCGGCGCTGCCCCTGCGATGAGAACGAGAACCCCACGGAGGCCATCCTCTTAGATAACACGACGCCGCGGGCATTGCAAGTCCAGAGGTGTGCCTCGCTCCCGTGGCCCGCCAATAGGAGCATCTTCCGTGGGCAGCGTCGCGGTAGATTTGCAGCTTTGCAGCCCTGGGCAGCGACGCAGGCATTTGTACAGAACAAACACATTGGGATGGATGGCTGTCCAAGACGGTCGACTCGACCACCTACCTATGAGAGCATCATGACCGCGGCGCTCCTCTTGCAGGGCCCCAGTGCGCAAACACCAAAGGAGCAAGGGATGGGCACGCAGAGTTGGGGCTAGTCTAGCCCATGCTACTGCAATACCTGGTACGATTACATAGTACAACCACTATGCATGTCCTATTACAGAGCACGTCGATTCCGCCTCGCACCGACCAGTCCGTGGGCAGTTGCAAACGAGTGCCGAGCCGTGCAGACGTGCAGCTTGCGCTGATGCGCTTCCCGCACACGCCCGCAGATTGCCGGAGCTCTGCGCCGGGCGTGTCGGTGCAAGCACGAATGTTTGCGCCATGTCCATGTCCATGCCCATGGCCATGCCCAGGCACTTGGTGGTCTTTGATGCCGTTGGACATGCAGCCGTCGTTTGCAGGTTGGCAGGGAAGCGGGGTGTCGGGTCTGCTGGTGCTAGCCAGCCGCCTCGCGCCTTGTTAATCTCGTTTGGCTGGCTCTGGCTAGCCGCAGACTGCCCCATCTAGCAGGCTCCCGAGAGTCATGCACGCAGGCAGGCAGGCCCAGTGCAGCAGGCGAGTAAACAATCCAACATGTCACAGTGTGTGCATGTGTAAGTGTAAGTGTAGGTGTATGTGTACGTGGATGTGCATGTGGACGAGTATGTGTGAAAATATTTGAACATTCCTACATCAGAGGCTGCTCCAATCTCATTAATCGAGGTATCCAGCGAGACAGAATAGCTGACTCGCCCCCACCGAAAGAACCCTTGAATCCCTACTACGCTGCAAACTTGCAAAGGCAGCGAGTGTCCTCTTTTCCCGTAATTTACACATTGCCGAATGTACATGAACCGTCCATTCGAATATCAGCTGCCCAGGACTGGCGCGCACCGTGGGTATTATCACCACCGCCAAAACGATAAACAGGAAATAAGAAAGAAGCTGCCGTCAAGGGCCCGTTGAACGCCGTTACTGAGACATCACCCACTGCATCTCTTCTGGCTTCGTCTCTCACATTACGATGCAGCAACCGCTGCTTTGCTGGGGGGCGTAGGGATCCTCGCGCTTGTCGATCTGGCGTTTGTGTCAGCTGCGCGTCACATGCATGTCAAGTTGCCGGGTGGAGAGCATACCGTTCCCCATCGCGATGGCACCATCCAGTCCTTGGGCTCCTTGTCTGTAAAGGCGATAAGACTGCACGCAGCACGTTAGCCAATGTCTGCAGCGCCACAGCTACACAATGTCATACTCTAACGCGGCTTCCGACACGGGTATCCTGCGGCGATCCAGGTCTTCTCGGAGGCGCTGGTTCAGCTCGGTGAGCCGTCGCAGCTTAAGCTCGGCCATGCTCTGCTTCTTGCTTTTTCCATCGCCGCCAGTCCGTATCTCATAGGGCGCAGACATGATATTCGGCATCGTACGCGTATGCAGGCGGACAGGCAGGTGAGGCTGAGGGTGATGGCGAGAGAGAAAGAGAGAGAGAGAGAGTGTGTGTGGGTGGGTGGGTGGGTGAATGCGGGTGTGTGTGTGTCGTCAAGCAAGGGCGGTGTTATTAGTTGGGGACGCGCGACGAGCGTGTGCGTGGATGCAAGAGGGTGCGACGTGCGTGGGCGAGCGGCGCAGAGGCGGAGAGGCGTTTGGGGGTAGAGAGCGGAGAGGGCAGGGAAAGGAGCGAAGACGGCCTGCCGAGTGAGCCTGCCGCCGAAAGTCAGCGCGAGGACACGGCGATGAAGCGTCTCGCGATGGGAGTGCGGTGGTGGTGAGTGTGGGCGCGGTAACCAGGAGGTTGGAAGGTCGTCTGTTCAAATTGGGGGCTCCTTGTTTTCGGGTGAGGGCGCATTCGGCTAGCCTCGCGGCAGACTCGCCCTGCGACGCGGCCAATTGCTGGCCCAGCTGGAGTGCAGCGCACCAGTGGCCTGGCAGTCTGCAGGCCCTCCCTAATGGCATGCGGCGTGCGACACGAGCGGCGTTGCCATTGGGAGCGCCCAAACGTTGATTATCAGGGTTGGGCACAGGCAGGCCAGCCCACAGGGGCCCATCCGACCCAGGTGAGGGCGCCCAGTTGCAGGCCCAGTTGCAGGCCCAGTTGCAGGCCCAGTTGCAGGTCGCCTGCAGCCCGCCCACGCCGGCCACACACTGCGCCGCTGGGAGCGACGCTGGGAGGCGGTCACGTGCCGCCCTTCGCCAACCAACCGCACAATCTTTTTGCAGCGGCCGCGAGCCCGCGAAACCGCATCCCCACGACGGCCTCGCTGCATCTCCGTGCTCGCTCTCAAGCCCCCCAGCGACAACAGCAGACGGATCCACCCCCTCCAGCTGCCCAGCATGGCGCCGCCACCCCACTCCAAGCCGGAGAACACGCTGTACGACCCCTCCTCGAGCCTGCCCGTCTGCCTGCCTGCCGACATGCCCACCGACATGCCCACCAACACGCCCACCTGCCTGCCCCTCCACCTGCCCACCTACTGACCGTGCCCAAGTAAACGCGCCCAAGAACTCATCGGCGTCGACCAGCAACAGGCTGCCCTGCAGCTGCTGCACGAACATGTCACCTCCAAGCGCACCCGCAACAGCCCCATCGCCTCGCTCGAGCCCGTCATGATCCTCTTCGTCGAGCTCTGCGTCGACCTGCGAAAGGGCAAGCTCGCCAAGGACGGCCTGTACCAGTACAAGAACACTGCGCAGAACACCAACGTGGGCACCATCGAGGTAGGAGAGCGTCTGTCGTGCTGCACTCGCGAGACGACCGCTGACATGTAGCAGCTCGTCTTCAAGCGCTTCATCGAACTGGCCGAGCAAAAGGTCACCGAGGCCCAGGCCAAGGCAGACGAGGTCCAGTCCACGCTCGAGACCACCTCCGAGTCCCAGAATGTCGACGATCTCGAGGCCACTGAGACGCCAGAGTCGATCCTGCTGTCCACCGTCTCCGGCGAGCAGTCGCGCGACCGCACCGACCGCGCCATCGTCACGCCCTGGCTGAAGTTCCTGTGGGAGACGTACCGCACTGTCCTCGACATCTTCAAGAACAACGCCCGCCTGGAGCTGATGTACCAGTCGACCGCCCACCAGGCCTTCCAGTTCTGTTCCAAGTACGCCCGCAAGACCGAGTTCCGCCGTCTCTGCGAGCTCCTGCGCAACCATTTGCAGAATGCCGCAAAGTTCTCCTCCCAGATGCACGCCATCAACCTCTCGGACCCCGACACCCTGCAGCGACACCTCGACACCCGATTCCAGCAGCTGAATGTGGCGGTCGAGCTGGAGCTGTGGCAGGAGGCCTTCCGCAGTGTCGAGGACATCCATACACTCCTCAGCCTGAGCAAGCGCCCCGCCAAGAACGTCATGATGGCCAACTACTTTGAGAAGTTGACGCGCATCTTTTTGGTCAGCGAGAACTACCTCTTCCACGCCGCGGCCTGGAGCAGGTACTACAACCTGCTGCGCCAATCTGCTGCCGTTGTTGCCTCTGGACAGAGCTTGAAGAAGGATAACCCCGCTGTGACCGAGGCCGACATGACCAAGGCTGCATCGTTCGTGCTCCTCTCAGCCCTCTCTATTCCCGTCATCAGCACGTCCCGTTCGCGAGGTGCGCTTGTCGACGTCGATGAGGCGAGGAAGAACAAAAACTCACGCCTCACCAACTTGCTTGGAATGTCGCAAGCCCCTACGCGTGCCATTCTGTTCAAGGATGCCCTCAGCAAGGGCCTTCTCAGGCGTGCTCGCCCTGAAATTCGTGACTTGTACAACATTCTCGAAGTCGATTTCCACCCTCTCTCCATCTGCAAGAAGATCTCGCCCATCCTGTCCCAAATTGGTGCCGACGAAGAGATGAAGAAATACGTTGCACCGCTGCAGCAGGTCATTCTTACCCGCCTGTTTCAGCAATTGTCCCAGGTTTACGACTCTGTGGAGATCAAGTTTGTGCTCGATCTTGCTCAATTCCCTGACCCCTTCCAAGTCAGCAGCGGAACCATTGAGAAGTTCATCATGAACGGTTGCAAGAAGGGTGACTTGGCTATTCGCGTCGACCACGCCACTGGTGTTCTCACCTTTGATTCTGATGTCTTTTCTTCTGCCAAGGCTATGCACCCCGGCTCTGGTGCTGGTTCTGCAGAGATTGAGACCCGCTCTGTGCAGCGCCTGCAGAGCACTCCTGCTGAGATTGTTCGCTCCCAGCTCACACGTCTGGCTAAGACTCTCTTTGTGACTTGCCAATATGTCGATCCCTCCTTTAACGAAGAGCGACTAAAGGCCAAGGAGGCTGCTTTTGCCCGAGCCAAAGAGGGAGCTGAGAAAGAGCACACGGATATCCTTTCTCGCCGTGACATCATCTCTCAGAAGAAGGAGGCGGCGCTCAAGGCTCACCAGGCCAAGGAGAACGAAGAGCAGACTAGGAAACTCATCCGCCAGCAGCAAATCAAGGAGGAGGAGTCCCGTCGTCTGGCAGAGGAACAGAAGCAGCGCGCTGAACAGCGTATCAAGGCGGAGCAAAACCGAATCGCACGTGAAGAGATTGAGAAGCAATTGAAGGAGCTGAAGGCGACCACCAAGGTTGACATTGACATCCCTGACAATATTGAAGACCTAGACTCCACTCGGATCCGCATCATGAAGCTCCAGGCTCTCGAAAAGGAGAAGGCTCTGCTTAACGAGCAGCTCCGCATTGCTGGTAAGAGGATCGACCATTTGGAGCGAGCCTACCGCAAGGAGGAAGTCAAGCACTTGAACGAGGACTACGAGAAGCAAAAGGAAGCTGACCGAGCTGCGTATGAAAAGGCCAAGAGTGAGCAACTGAAGGAGGCCGAGCAGAAGCACACAGAGGATGTTTCTCTGAAGCACCGCCTCTCAAGGCTTGTGCCTACCTATCAGGACTTTGTATCCACTGTCAAGCAGCAGCGCAAGACTGAGTTCGAGAAGCGCCAGAAGATCGCGCAGAAGGAACTTGAGAATAAGAAGGCTGCGCGTGTCAAGGAGGTCAAGGAAAGGGTAGCCAGGGAGAAGAAGGAACGCGAGGAAGCCCAGCGCCGACAGCAGGAGGAGGAGGAGCGCGAGAGGGAGGAAGCAGAGGCGAGGGCACAGGCCGAGGAGGAGAAGCGCCAGAGGATGATCGAAGAGAAGGCAAGGAGGGACGAAGAGAGAAAGTCAGTATTACCATTCCTTTCTATTCATCCTCGACTAACATGAGCTAGGGTTGCGGACGAGAAACTACGAGTTCAGCTCGAGAGGGAAGCACAAGCCGAGGCCAAGATTGCTGCAAGGAAAGCAGGTGGATTTGGCGCAGAGCGACCCATCTCGCGTCCAGCTGCCGCAGAGCCTTCGTCCAGCGCCGCGCCACGTTTGGTCCCTGGTGTCAAGGCTACTTGGCGTGAACGTGAGGCCGCAAAGGCTGCTGGTCAACCTCTCCCCCCTGCCGATACTCCTGCTGCCCGCACCGAATCTCCAGCGGCACCTGCCGCTGCTGCTCCCGTAGAGTCAGATGGACCCAGGAGGTTCGTCCCGCCCGCTATGCGTCAAGGTGGTGCTCCTGGAGGCGGATGGCGTGAACGTGAGGCAGCCGGTGGTAGCGCACGTGCACCCCCTGCCCGCGTCGAGTCTCCTGCTACTAGTGGTGGCCGTTGGGAGCCTCCTTCTCGTGGTGGCCGCCTCGGCGATGACAGGAGAAGCTCTCCTGCATCAGGTGGCGCGTATGCCGCTCCTGTTCGCCGTGCTCCTCAAGACGGTGAGGGCGAGCGCGAGCCTGAGTCGAGGCCTCCTCCTGCACAGGCTCCCAGCGATGGAAAGTACAGGCCCGGTGCGTTCAGGCGTGCTCCTCAGTAGACAGAGTGATGATTGCATGAGGTATGGTTTTCTTTAGATATGATGCGTTTTCAGGCATGGCCAAGCGTTGGCAATGAGAAAGATTTCATGGGATCAGGAGTTGTGCCATCTACGAATTCGGACGGCAGTCGATGAAAAAGCGTCTGTATATTTGTAGCTTTCCATACATTCTGTATTCCAATCCCAACCGTTCCAAAAGTTTGAAAAACAAAGCGCTTATGACTTGTATCTTGCTTTTGACTTTTGACTGAACGATCCTAGGCGGGACAAACACTGAAGGAAAAAACCTGGAAACAGTGGGAGGGCCTTGTGTTGCTATTTATACTCGTCCCACCTTCAGTTCGTGTGTATGGGGAGTTGATTTCCGATCCTACACAGCACATTCCGTGCCAGGGTCAAGCCTCTGCATTCTCATTCCTTGTCTTGTCAACGACTAGCCCTTGACAAGACTACCGGCCAAGACAGGTTGTACAGCACCCGACTTTGATGGTTTGCTGTCAACTCGAGCAATTCTAGTTCGCAGCAGTTCCGCACGTGCTCTCGGGCTAACTGGCCCCGCCATCTCCCACATCCTCGAGGCGCCAAACCACTGACGCAGAACATCGGCACCCGACAGCACGCTCAAGATGCAGTCGCTTCCAGATGCGCGTTCGCAGTCGTTTGAGGAACTCTATGGGCCACCTGAGAACTTCCTGGAGATTGAGGTACCCACCACCACCACCACCACCACCACCACCGCCGCTGCCACTCACCCAGTCTCCCCCCGCTGACCTGTCGCGTGCTAGGTGAGGAACCCAATGACACATGGTGCGTTGAACCCGTCCACTTGTTGCACCTCGCAGGACCAAGGCGGGCTGCCTGCTAATGTGCGCAAACCACAGGCGTCGGCCGCGGCATGTACACGACGTACGAAATCGTAATGCGCACCAACATCCCCGCCTTCAAGCTCAAGTCCAGCACCGTGCGCCGTCGGTACTCCGAGTTTGAGGCTTTCCGCGACATTCTCGAGCGCGAGTCTGCGCGCGTGACGATACCCCCGCTGCCCGGCAAGGTGCTTACGAATCGCTTCAGCGACGATGTGATTGAGCATCGGAGGGAGGGGCTGCAGAGGTTTCTGCAGATTGTCGTCGGCCACCCGCTGCTGCAGACGGGGAGCAAAGTGCTGGCAGCGTTTGTGCAAGGCAAGTGGACGTTTGGCGAGAGTTGACAGAAGCATGCGAACAGGGCTGACAGTGGCTGCAGATCCAAACTGGGACAGGCACGCGTGGTGATGGGTGACGAGGGTGGGCGGTATAGCTATGCGGCATTGCGGTAGCGGCGTCAGGCCAAGGGGAGGAGGGAGATGAAGAGGATACAAGAGTCTCTCTTGCGTTGCGACATTTTTCTACGTTGTGGACCGATAGGGCGTTATCTTCTGTACATCTCTGGGAGATTTTTGTGTTTTCACTACCCAAAATCGCAAACATGTTATCGAAATTCGGCGTCCATTTGCCCAAAGCGTGTTCCGGTGGTCATGATAGTTTGAGTGTTTAGGCCCAGTCGCATATCCAAGTCCAGAGGCCTCGTCAGAGACATCATCGTAATCTTTGGACCAAGCAAAAACCAGACAATGCAAACTCGCACAATCCTCTAAATCGTAGACGTCTTCCTCGCGTGCATCCCGCGCCAATGATGGGACAATTTGATATCATCATCAGCGGGGAGGCTTCCGCGCAGCGCTAGTGATGAGGGAGGCAAAGCGCGGGGGGGCTGGCAAAAGCAAAAAACTTCCAACCCTTTGTCCAGTAGCTCCAACCCTGCATGCATCTTGCGTTTTGGAAATCTGCATCTGCATCTCTGATCGCACTCATTACCAAGAGATAATTCGCTATGGGTGTTCCATCAACGCAAGCGTCCAACGCTATCATCTACTTGACCTACGCGGCGTTTTTGTATGTTGTGGATACAGGCCGACCAGAGTCCAAACCATACTAATGCGCCCCCCAGAGTCGTGGGTTGCTACATCGCATGGCGTCTGCGCAACCAGAGCAAGACGGAATGGTTGTCTAGTAACCGTACACAGAAGGGTCAGCACATTAAAACCCCGAGTTTATTCGGTGTTTGCAGTTTCGCGCGACACATGTGTCGATGCAGGACCCTGACGTGCCAAGTTCAAAGACTAACAGTTCGCAGGCGGTCCGCTTGCTCTCAACTTCATCGCATCGGGTGAGTGCATTCGTGCAGTAGCGCTTCGCGCATGAAGAGCAGCGGCAGTATTGGCACCGAGTAACCCATCTCGTCGTCTGATCAAGATGTAACTGGAGTCCACCGTAGGACGAGCGCAAGTTTCTGGCCGAGAGCTTGATATCTTTTAGGTTCGTATTTGAGATCTCTCACAGAAACTGTTCTTATGATTACTGCGCTGGGTGCTATTATGGCATCTAGCGTAGTACCATGAGGGCAGTCTTTCTGTGCGGCTACACTGCGGGCGCGGAACCAAACCTGAATAGAGAGCGCTTTGGATGTCATGTCCAAGGTACCCTTTTTTCGGTTGAGGGGAAGCTGAGAAGTACCGTCAGAACTCGATCAAGATAATACTTGCGTGAGGAACGTGCTGCCGCTACTCCCCCTTCAAAAGAAAATACTCCCCTCTTTTGTTCAGTCTGCTGACCTAGGTTTTCCTCATACGCAGCTCTCGGATCTGGAATCCTCTTTACTTACCCTCAGATTGCGACCATTGCTGGTGTGCAGGGACTGTTGGTCTATTCGTTGGCTTCTGCCTTGCCACTCTTGATCTTCGGTGCTCTGGGACCCATTATCAGGCGCAAATGCCCCGAGGGATTCGTCTTGACGGAATGGACGAGACAGCGCTATGGAGCAGTCGCGGGCTTGTTCCTTAGTGCCTGCACACTCATCACCATGTTTTTGTACATGGTTGCTGAGCTTTCAGCTCTACAGCAAATTGTCACTCTTCTGACAGGTATGGATGGCCTTCCTGTGGTCATTGTCGAGTGCGCTGTCACTACCATCTACACCTGCAAGTCACCTCCATCTTCAAGATTTCATGCATTTTACTAACACATTATAGCACTGGGTGGCTTCAAGGTTTCTTTCGTTACAGATAACATACAAGGTGTCATGGTCCTCGGTCTCATCATTCTAGGCGTCATTGCCGTCGGCGTCGAAACAGATATTGACCGTTCCCTAATCGACCAATCCGGCTACCTCAACTCGAGTCTTTTAGGCTGGCAACTTCTATACATCCTCCCCGTCGCCATCCTGACAAACGATTTCTTCCTCAGCGGCTTCTGGATGCGAACCTTTGCCTCGAAAACCGACAAAGACCTCTGGATTGGCGTCTCTCTCGCCAGTGTCGGTGTCCTTTGTATCCTCACCCTTGTCGGCATGTCTGGGCTGCTCGCTGCCTGGTCCGGCGCGTGGCCTCTTGGCGACGAAGAAACCGGTTCACTGTCATTATTCCTTCTGCTCGGTAAGCTCCCCAACTGGGTCATCGGCGTCGTCCTGGTCATGACCGTGTCCCTCTCTACGGCTGCATTTGACAGCTTCCAATCGGCCATGATCAGCACTGGCAGCAACGACCTCTTCCGCAATAAACTTAACGTTTGGGTCATTCGGCTGTGTGTCGTGCTCATCATCATCCCCGTCGTGGTTGTAGCACTACGTAGCCCCGACATCCTGCAGATTTTCCTGATCAGCGACTTAGTCAGTGCGGCAGTTGTACCATGCCTCGTTGTCGGGTTGTCGGAGAAATTCTACTGGTACCGCGGATTCGACTTTGTAGTTGGTGGCTTGGGAGGTATCTTTACCATCTTCTTATTCGGATTGGTGTACTACGATGGCGATGCATATCTCGCTAGCAAGCTGCTCATTCTGGAGAGCGGATTATACGCCAATGATTGGAGCGCTTTCGGTATGTCATGTCACTCACTCACTCGCTTGCTTAATAATCTTCTTCCCCTTACCATGGTAAATTAAACAAACTCACACTTACTCCCCACAGGTGCTTTTGTGGCCGCCCCCTTCGGTGGCTTGCTCTGGGGGTTCGGCGCATGTGCTCTCCGTCTCGCCGCGCTGTTCATCTGGGCCAAACTTCGCGGTCACCGCTTTGATGCGTTGGATAGGCCTGTGCGTCACGATCGAAGCGCAGGGGCTTTTGATGCACCGGCCGGCTCGTTTGATGAGCGTGACAATGACGTTGTGACAGAGCACAATGTGGAGACGCACAAGAGTGGCAAGTTCTTCTAGACGGTAAAGTGTGAGATGGAATGGCTAGGGTGCGATGGAAAGTGAAAAAAAAGCGGGGTTCGTTCAGGGATGTGAAGGAGAAGAAGGGGAATTCGAAGGAAGTAGTTTCATGGGCTAGAGTGTTGGTGCACTGGTGATGATTGCGGCTCCGGTACACGTGTTTGGAGCTGTATGCACGCTAGAGAAGGGTGGTAGTGGTAACAATTCATCCATTCATTTGTTGTCCGTTTGTTCCATCAACTACATGGTCATGCAGTGACTGCTATCTCCTTCCTCCTTCCTCCTTCGGACTGTTGACCTCCGAGGCACTGCACATGTCCTCTCTTTGCTATTTCAGCACCGAAGGAATTCGGGCAATATAAACATGTACCCCCGAGACGCCACACACATCCTTCTCTCTTTACTATTTCAGCACCGAAGAAATTCGGGCAATATTAAAACCTGTAACCCCTTTGCATCCATCCTCAATCTACTTTTTCCCGGCATTCCGCAGAGGGGTAAAGGGGGAGGGGTCGGTGGACGATCCAGTCGACCACCTATTCTTAGGTGGCCGCACAATGCAGAGTCTCACCGTCATTTTTTGGAGAGTTTAGCGTACAGAGTTGGTACCACCCTGCATGGCGCATCATGTTTGTGGCCAAGAGCTCAAACGCAAAGCCGTTCCTTCGAGATCAAAGGACTAGTCGAATTTCGGGCCGAACAGGGGTGTTTGGCGGTGGTAGATGCACTATTTAGGGCAAGTCATGATGCCAAACCGGGCCAAGTGCTGTGGGAACGAACGAAAGCACGGCATATGTATGAGGCGAGCGCCAAGACTCGTGTGGTTGGTAATTCCAGGCAGATTCCTGAGGCGACGAGAAGGGTACGTGGTAAGTTGAGTTTGGACGAGAAGCAAACGAGAGAGCTAGGATGTAGAGAAACGGGAATGGAATGAGAAATGGGTTTGGATATAAGGCTACGCGAGTTCCGGTAATGCGCGAGTGGCGATGTTGGGCAGTTGACTGTATGCTCCCCCAAGAGTTGGGCACCTTCATTCCTTGGTTATGCGGGAGCGGGTATCATCACTATGCAGGGACCGCAGCGGGAGGAGCTAACAAGACGTGGCATGTTTGCTCCGTTAGTTCTACTTCAACACGGAGGTGTTTATTATGGGACTAGATGTTGTTGCAGAGGGTTGTGCAATCACTGTTGTAAAATTTGCATCCACGGCATGAATGGCTGCCCTCAGCAGTTCATCTTGGTAGCTGTAATGATGGCCACAACTAACAATATGAATACCATGTCTGAGTCGACACTTGCTCTATGCCAAGTAACCTCTCGAGATTGATCAAATATCCTTGTCGTCGTAGATGAGGGGGTTTGGGAGATGAAAGTCCTGTTCATATGGCGATACAACGCCTGTAAACAACTCGAATAGAAGGATCGGCCGATCCCGAAGAGACCATGGAAGTGGGCCAACGTGTGCGCATTCCACATTTTCAATCATGGCCACCATATGCTTGATGTGGTACCCCAAGATCCGGGTTGAAATGTTACGAGCTGCAGGGCAGGCCTCGTTGCCATGCGGGAAAGCATCAGTCCGAACCACGTGTCGTGTTTTGGACATGCATAGATGTTGGGACCGGTTCATACCTTTTATTTCTTACATTTAAAAGCCATTCAGATCGACACGCTCTGACCTACCACAGCGTTTCGAATCCTCGTAAACAGTCGGGCGTGGTAACGTTTTGGTGCGGTGTGAGATTTAGTCCCTAGAACCCAACTAGACTAAAAGTCAATTATGTTTCATGCAGCATTGGGGTGAATAAACTGGGCCAATAGTTACTATCTGCCAAGAAATGTTGGGGTAGATAAACGTAGGCGCCTAACCTCCTACAAGTGGAAAATTTATCAATGTCCCGAAGGGGACTAGTGCCCTCCTTACCTTCCTGTAGTCAAAAAACAACTGCGAAATTGACGAGGCGGGGTAGATACCGAGTTTTGCAGAAGGAGTGTATTCCGGAATAAGTGGCTGGAATTGAGGATAGAGAAGGACCGGTAACGCGATACTCAACAGCCAGGGGCGGGCGGGCGGACGGGCCAATATTTGATGGTCGCTGAGAGATGGGGGAATATGACCGAAGGGTCCCATGAGGTAGCTGAAAGTTACGACATCGATTCAAGGACTTGGTATTGCACAACAGCGACTGCCCGGTGTTATTGGTGCTTGGAGAAATGTAGCGTGATGGGATAGTCGCCGATAAGCGTGCAGTCGCCGATGAGCGTGCAGTCCCCGCTGGCAGTTGCAACTTGGTGGTGACGAGGATTAGAAGCTGAGGCGGTAGGTAGTGCAGATGGTGGTGGTGTTGGCGAGGCTCAGGTACCATGCTTGTCTGTCCTAGGATGGGACTTTGGCAGAGTAATTAAGACATGACCGTGTTCAAGACATGACTCTTATATTACTACATCAAGGTAGACTGCAAAATATTAATATTGTAGAGTGTGAATGGTAAGTTTCAAGGTATTTAGTGTTTTAATGGGCTCAATTACTATTTTAGTATAGGAGCCAGGGCGTCGAGTGTCTAGTCAGCAGCGTGTGGGCTTGGCAAATGGGGTAGGGTAGGGCTCGCCAACTAGGAGGGTAGTGGTAATGGTAGTGGTAATGGTAGTGGTAGTGGTAGTGGTAGTGGTAGTGGTAGTGGTAGTGGTAGTGGTAGTGGTAGTGGTAGTGGTAGTGGCAGGGAGAGATGCATCAGCATGTGCGCGTGCTCGCTGGGATGTGGTGGTAAGCTACCACGGTGCGTGCCCGTCACGAGGTATGCCGTCGTCGCTCTGCCCTAGAAGAAGACGGCTTGGTGCGCGAGACGTCGACGGTAGTAGACTACGCGTGTGCAAATGGCGCAGCGGCAGCGGCAGGAGAACAGGAGTGCACGAGTAGGTACAGGAGTAGAGGGCATGGGCACGTGGTCGAATTGCCAACACCGGACACCGCCCACTTCAACGGCTGCCGTGGCCGTGTCAGCCCTGTCCAATTGGAAAGCCAGTCGTCGCAGCGGGAGTGAAAGCCTTCCAGTGGGGGGCCCCTGCCTGGCTGGGATGTCAGGCCGAGAGGCGGAGTGGAGTGGTGGGTGGTCTTGTAGATAAATTGGGGCCTTTCGCTCGCAGCACGGCGGGAAGTAGAAGGAGATAATCACCGCCGACCAGCCAGCCAGCCAGCGTAGGAGAGGGCATAGCACAGCACAGCACATCACAGCACAGCATAGAAGAAGAGCATACTAGAAGAAGAGCAGAATAGAAGAGCAGAGAACAGCACGATAAAGAGCAGCACAGCAGCGAACAGCACGACACAACACACGGCTGCACAAGGCTGCACGACACAACACAACACAACACAAAGATGGACTACACATATTTTGGCACGGCGCAGCAGCCCTACCACGACTACGCCCAGCTGTATCCGCAAGCTGCACTCGACCCCGACGCTGTCCGCAGCATTGTACGTTGCGTGTGCCAGAGCCCGCGGCTGGGCGAGCCATAGTGTGTTCTGACGCTGCACAGGAGCCTCTCGATGCGGGCCGGCATGCCGCGGCCTACGACGCCTTTGCCTTCCACGGCCTGCCCACGCCGCACCACGGCTCCCCCGAGGCAGGACCAGCACACGCCAGCCTCGACTCGGGCATTGGCGGCGACATGGACGACGCCCGCGCCAGTCGCACGCGCAGCAGCAGCGAGGAGAAGGAGAGCCTGACGCCCGCCCAGAGCAGGCGCAAGGCGCAGAACCGTGCAGCGTATGTCTTTGCCATGCCTTGATCCCATCCTACTCCTTGACCTTGGCCTTGACCATGTCTAGATGACATGCGTTTTCACCTCGTCTTCATCTCGTCTTCACTACATCCTCACTACATCCTCACTACATCCTCACTACATCTTCACCACATCTTCACCACATCCTCACCACATCTTCACCCTAGTCCAGTCCTTGCCCCTGTGCCAATACGCGTATACTAACCGCCCCCGCAGCCAGCGCGCCTTTCGCGAACGCAAGGAGCGCCATGTTCGCGACCTCGAGAACAAGCTCTCCGCCCTCGAAAACAGCAAGCACTCGCTGCAGTCGGACAATGAGCGCCTAAAGCTCGCCCTGCAACGCGCTCGCACCGAAAATGAAATCCTCCGCGCAACCGCAGGCTCGCCGCCTTCATCACGCCCCCCCTCGGCCAGCTACCCCTCCCCCGGCGCACATCTCACCGACGAAGACACAATCGACGACGAATACAGCATCCAAGCCCTCAACAACGGTAGCATACTCAACGCTGCCGACAAACAACACCCCTCCACTCTCCGCACCGCAAAGGGCAAGGAGGTTCCAGCCGCCCAAGCCTGGGACTACATCCAAGCGCACCCCCTCGTCAAGCAGGGCCTGGTCGACATTGCCGACGTCTGTGAGCGACTAAAAGGCGCAGCAAAGTGCGACGGTCACGGCCCAGTCTTTGAGGAAAGTACCATATGGCACGCCATCCAAGAGTCGAGACGCTGTGGTGGAGATGAGCTAATATAAAAAAAAACTCTTTTCTACATTGTTAGTGATGATAAGCTCGAGCTCTTTCCTACCTTAATCCTAAGCTCCAGCTCTTCTCCATGTCGATGCTGAGCTCTGGAGCTCCGCGCATGTTGTGGTTTCTCCTTGGTCCTCTTCTTCTCTTCCTTATACCCCTCCGTGTGTACTTTTTTAGACCGCTGCTTCTGGTTTTGAGAGACGCGAGCAATGGCGTTTTATATGGTAATAGGCATGAAACCCGGGCGAGGGTTCTCGAGGGGGGGTTTTGCTTTGCGGAAAGACTAGGCGACTTAAAAGAAATGTCGCCCTACTTCAGGGACGGTTACACATTGTTTTGGCGCAATCATTTTGATACACATGTTCATCTCGAGACTAAAAAATAATTCTACGTTACCAAGTCCTCCTACCCAAATACACTGTGATCAAGCCGGCTAATACCCCGTATCCTGCAACCTGCGATAATAACGCCCCATCTGACGCGATCCGTCATCATTAGCCATTGGAGCCTGTTAGCACCTTGAGTCTTTGTGTGATTGTATGTCTTGTTTGATTGGTTTAACATGCTGCACATGGGCGTAATTTGGAATCACTTAGTATGCTTACTTTGGTGAAAGGATTGTTGAGAGTGTGGACGGATTCCACGTCCAATAGTGGGATTTGCTTCCTCAATGAAACAGCATGACACGATCCTCCAAGACGGGCAGACGGCATCAGCATTTACACCGCAAAACCAGTCGTTGAAATCAATTTCAATTTCTCATTAGACATTTATTACGTTTACACAACATAGTCTAACCCTACTCATTCTACTACTGCTACCGTTGCTACTTTTATTATTATTGTTGCTGTTGTTGTTGTTACTATCGTTGCTAATCCAACAGCATTCATCAGCATCATCAATCATAAGCTACCATTTACGCCTTGTAGCCCTTTCCACGCCCAAGACCAAAGCACTCTGCCATGCCAAAGAAGATGTCAATACTGTTGTACACACCACCAAACAGCTCCTGGCATGGCCCCATGGCGAACACGGGAACATCAGTGAGCGAGTGCACGCCTTGGTCGTTGTCAACGGGCAGAGTACCATTGAGCAGGATACCACCAGCGCCGTCTTTGGGGTTAACAGTGTAATCAGCAATGCTGGCGTTGATTGCAATGGCAGGCTTGCGCGGACCATCTTTGTGAACGGACCAGTTCTCGCGACGGTCCGGGTCGGCCATCAGGCCCTGGAAGAGCGTGTAGCGCGGGTCCCAGTTGGAGGGGAAGTTGCTGTCCGTGTATGTCAGGTTGCCCGTGTTGATGTACTGCGACTGGCCAGACTGCTCGTACACGCCAATCGCGTCGCGCTTCTTGCGGTCGACGTTTTGCGCGGCAATGTAGTGTGTGTCAACGGAGCCCATAACATCGAAGCCGTGCCCGTGGTCGGCGGTGACAAGAATGAGCGTATCCTTGAGCGTGTTGGATTTCTTGAGCTTCTCAATCGTCGCCTTGATGGTGTCGTCGAGCTCGAGGAGTTCTCCCAGAGCGCGGTCGTAGTCGAGAACGTGCATCATCTTGTCAATCGAGGCGGCTTCAGACATGAGAAAGTATCCCTTCTTGCCGGAGCGAGCTTGGAGAATGTCAATGGCCTTGAGCGTCATCTCCTTGAGACCAGGCTGGTCAAGAGCTGCAGTCTTGTCGCCAGTAGGGGACAGGGTCTGGTTCAGATTCTGGCGGTACACGTTGCGGTCAAGCCACTTGGCCATGTTGGAAGTGGAGAAGATACCAAGTGCCTTTTCTGTAGAGTTGGATGCCAAAAGCGAGGTACGGTTCTGGTGAACCTGGTAACCCTTCTTGGCAAACTCTTTGAAGTAGTCCTTGCCCTGGTACGTCTTACCACCCAGCGCAGGAGGGTAGAACTGCTCGGCACCACCACCAAACAAGACATCAACACCCGGGATCTGAGTCCATTCGGTGTAGTTGGTGAGTCCATTGAGGTACGTGTCAACGATTTGCTCGTATGTGCCACGAAGACGAGTGTGGGACACTAAAGCAGCTGGGGTGGCATCGGCAATGAAGGCGGTAGAGACGATACCAATGGGCCCACCAACGAGACGGTGGAACATTTCAGCAATAGTCTCAACCTTGGGGTCATCAAAAGGATCCGCGCTCGAGTCGGCGTAAACGTTGAGGCAATTGACAGTGCTCTTGTGACCAGTATTCAATGCCGCTGCGGAGTTGGCAGAGTCGGTAATGAAGCTATCAATGGAGTGGGTCATCTGGTGACCGAGAACGGGGAACTTGTCCATGGCCATGGTAGACTGGTATCTTCCGTTGATGCTCTTGTGACCAATCAGGCGTGCAGCCGTGATCATGTTGGTCGTCATTCCATCACCAATAAAGAAGATGATGTTCTTAGCCTTGCGCTCTTCAGCTAGATCGCGAACGAGCCATGTAGCTTTTGTGGTGCTGCCGTTGTTGTAGTGGAGGGTGGCAGTGTATTTTCCAGGCTCATAAAGAGCAACACGGCGGTAAGCCTTGGATGAGACATCGACCAAAGTCTTCTTATTTGCGTCGCGGGCGAAAAGGTCTGCGCTTGTCTGAGCACGGAAGCATTCATTGGAATGGCAGGAATTACATACCCTCGTACCATGTAAAGTTCCACTTCTCCAGCTTTGGCTCAGCAAGCTGAAAGTATTGCGCTGCTGGCTTTGCCGTCCCATTCCCCTTGGCAATGGTAAAGGTAAAACGTTCATCAAGAGGCAGTCCAATTGCTTCAGAACCGTTCTTTGGTGCGTGCACTTCAAGACGAATGTCAAAGTATTGTCCGGCCAGGAAGTCGGCCCTGTAATGGAATTGTCAAATGCAGGCTCCAAAGAAGCCTCTGCGGTATCCGAGACTTACTGGTCTGGTGGGAAAACACATCCTGAAGTTCCGTTAGCTCATGGTACCAGAACCCAACGCTGTGAGGTATGCGGTACAAACGTACCAAGTGTCGGGCAAGCTCCGAGACGACGAAAGGTCTGCGCAGAGACAGTGCTCACAATGAGAGCAGCTGCAATACTGGTCGACTTCATGGCGAACGCGATTGAGAGTGACAAGTTGCGTGAAACTCTCGATAATGCGATAGCGATCTACAGAGCTATGCGTCTCAACTTATAAGCTGGTAGAGCTCCCCGGACCTGCATACAAGCTCCAAATCAAATGCACTACCTATCACCGCTTCAAGCTATCAGGGATCCGTAAACAATCTCTAGGATTCTCGTCCATGCAGAACACGGGTTAATTGACTGCCTCGGCCGCCCGCGTGCTATATCCCTTCATTCTTACTGCTCAAGATCAATACTCGACTATCTTGACCAGTCCCGTTTTCGTTAACCGACTCCGTGCCATCGAGCCACTGCCATCATGAAGACCCATAACGAGTTGCCTTATCGGGGATAGAATGCAGATTTTCCCTGTCATTGAAAGGTTCAAAAAGTATTCTCTTGGCGCAACGTGATGTTTTGGAGGCTTGTGATTTGCCGTTGTGCTTCCAAGGCGGTTCAGCCCCGCAAACGCCTAGCGTTCCCCTCAGCATGGCACCATGGCCTCGCGCACTGTACACTGTACACGGATTGGTTACATGTCTCCAAAATACGACTAGTTCTTCGATAGATCGATACCTCAATCGGATTCTGTGCCGGAAAGACTTGGAAAGACTTGGAAAGAATTTGGAAGAAGAGCTTGGTCTGTTGTGATCACATATGCGGAAAACTGCAAACGAGATGAACGACTACATGCCCATCACGTGATGGCTACAGATTTCACCTGCAACCTTGTGAACGCAATCTCAACTACAGTCTTCAAAGCTGAACTATGCAATTCGCGTCATGTATACAAGGCAGAAACATCTAATAGGGTCGTTCTACATGTTACCAAAGTGTCTAATCTGATGATCTCGCCACAGTAGACACTTTGGTGTACCATCAACCTGTTGTTGATGCAGCCCTACCGATGTGAAACGAACCCGCAGGTGCAAAGTATATTATCGTGTATCCGGGAGCTGCTGCAGGTACATATTAATAACTCCACTCAATTATTAATCTTGGTTCCGATTTGTTGATGATTGTTCCACGCTCAATGACCATCATGGTACGCCCCGGATTGGTTTTAGTCCAGTCGCGTCGACGTCACCACTTTCGAATCTTCTGTTGATTGATCCGACTGAAAAAAGAAACACCACCTACCACATCTACTTCCTACATATGATCCCTGCGAGACGCATTACTTTACTGCCTATTTTTCGTACTGCATTATTTCGAAAAATCTCAACACGCTCCGCTAACCTTACGCTTGACCAGTCCTCGATATTGAAGCACGCGACACAACAGCGATCCTACGCGATACAAAAGGGTTATACCAAGTCCTTGGAATTTTCTGCGGCAAAACCTATAATGTCCAAAAGGACTGCTTACGACAGGTCTGAGCTCGGGCATACAACCACAAAACGCGCGAAACAAGTAGACGAAAACTTACCGTACGATACCCTTCGCGATGCGCTCAGCGCCCAAGACGAAATAGAGGATGTGACCAAAGTCGCTCATTGGTTTCACCCTAAAGACCTTCGAATCCAAGACAACACTGCGCTCCACCACGCCTCAGAACTTGCACAAAGGGCGAAGAAGCCATTGATATGTATTTACCTCAATTGCGCCGCCGACGAATCATGGCACGGGACAAGTGCGGCGCGTGTTGACTTCATGTGTGAGGGCCTGAAGATCATGCAGAAAGAACTGAAAGAACTGAACATCCCACTGGTGTTCTTGGAATGTGAAAGGCGCAGAGATATTGTGTCAACCGTGGTTCAGTGGCTCAAGGCGCAGCAGGTGTCTCATGTTTTTGGAAACTACGAGTACGAGATTGACGAAATGCGTCGCGACATCAAGCTTGTAAAGCAGGTCGGCAAGGATGTTCAGGTTTCGCTATATCACGACCAAACCGTAGTAGAGCCAGGAACCATGCTAACAGGTGGGGGGACACCAATGAAGGTGTTCAATCCCTACCATAAGGCGTGGATAGAAATAATCAAGTCACAACCCGAGCTTCTCGATACTGTCCCACCGCCTGCCAAAAACAGCGAGGCCACAAAAAAGGATCTGAGAGATCTTTTCAATACCACCCCTCCAAAACCCGCCCAAGACAAGCAATTCTCTAGTGACGAAGACCGGAAACGAATCCAAAACCTCTGGCCTCCCGGCCACGCCGCCGCCTCCAAACGTATGGACAACTTTCTCAAGCAGATTGACCAGTACACCGCTACTCGATCCAACCCAGCCAAAAATAGCACATCTCGCATGTCAGCCTACTTCTCTGCCGGCATGTTCAGTGTGCGTGAGGCCCTACAGAAAGTCTGCGACTACAACCACGGCAGCACCGACTTCACCGAATCCGGGTCACGCTCTGGCGTCTATGGATGGGTGCGCGAGATTGTGTTTCGAGAATTATACCGCCAGACAACGCTCATGACACCACATACATCAATGAATCTGCCGCAGAATCTCAAGTTCGATTTTGTGAACTGGGAAGTCGACGAAGAGGGGTGGGAGAAGTGGTATAAGGGCGAGACAGGAGAGCCGTTCATCGATGCGGGCATGCGACAGCTGAACACTGAAGCGTATATGCATAACAGGCTCAGGATGAATGTGAGCAGTTACTTGTATTGTAATCTACTCATCGACTACCGAAGAGGTGAACGGTACTTCGCCGAGACACTGATCGACTGGGATCTTTCAAACAACACACAAGGGTGGGAGCCGAGCTACACGGTGTTCAATCCCGTGAGTCAGGCGGAGAAGAATGATCCCAGCGGGGATTATATACGGCAGTGTACGTTCTCTTCACCACCTACACGCAAAGACTAGACTAACTAGATATGAAGGGGTCCCAGAACTCAAAGATGTAAAAGGAAAAGCGATTTTCAATCCCTATGAGCGACTCTCGAAAGAGGAGTTCGAGAAATTGGGATATCCTAAGCCGCATGTAAACTGGAAGAAGACGAAGCAGAGGTGCATAGAAAGATTTAAAAATGATATGCGGGATGTTTCTCCCTAAGCTGTAGGAGCTGGAATGCTTAAGGCTCAGACGTCCGAGGGGCTGGTCTCGTCATTGGCTTTGTCTTATGATGCCATAAATAAAGACAGCATGAGCAACAATAGTTAGTCATGGTAAATGATAGTGATGTCATAGTATCGGAAATGTACAAGTTTTTCACATTTCCCAAGCATGTCGTTATCGGAAAGTAAGCGTCTTCCAAATCTCAAGTAGTACGTTATCATGCTTAACAAGAATTGGTTTCGTGTGGTTGTCATTGTTTTAACCTTTATTCATCGCATGGCACTTGACTCATTCATCGTGTGTAAACACCGTCTGTCCATCATTACACATCTTTGTTACATCAACTCCCTTCTCTCAAACTCGATCTGATACACGCAAGCATTCATGACCAACCCAATAGGTTACCTCTCGCCTACGGAGGTTTCCATGGATATTGATATTGTATCTTGGGGCCAAAGAAGACACATGACTCAGAATTCCTCCATCACAGCTTGTTAGCATCTTCTGGCGGTCATCATAGAGTAAATTGAGTCACAAATTGACTCACTACTCAGCCTTCTTGGCCAACTCAGCCTGGTTGCGCAGACTAGGGGCAGTGCTGCTCTGACCAACCTGCTTCCCCTGCTCCATATCAGCAGCCCATAACGCTGCGCCAACAGTGTTTGTGAAGGAGAAGAAGATGCCAACAATTGGAACAAGCTCCAGGAGGACAGCGGGAATACCGAAGCTGTTATGTTATTAGTGCTACGTTCTCATAGACATTAGTAGGAAGCAGAGTTTACCTTGCATATGCAGCCTTTCGATTCTCAATAAAGTCCTCCTTCTCGCGGGGCTTCATTTGCTTCAGCTGGAAGTAGCGCGCATGTGCGGAAGGCCCAAATTTGCGTCCCTGCAAGATGACGAATAGAACAGTGCCGAAGATTGGAATGAAGTTGAGTGGGAGGTACATAAGGTATCTGATAATAGCCTTGGGCGTGAACTTTGCAAATGGTTTGGAAACAAGCTTGCCTAGTTTTGCAACAGGATCACTGCCAGTCTTGACCTGGCGTTCATTTGAAACCAAGGCAGTCATGTTGCGACAAAGCAGAGTACCGTCAAATGTGTCGATGAGGGCATCATCGATGAGAAAGTTCTTGCTCAGAATAGAGAAGATAGTGGAAGATTCGCTGAGAACAAGCAGAACAGTTGTAAGTACAGCAAGTGGACCATTGAATATAGCAAGAACTGCGGCTTGTGGCACGTAGGTGACAGCAAACATGAAGACTGTGACACCTAGGCCGAGAGAGACGGTTGGCACGAGTTTTGCAGCGAGGGGGCGCCATAATGCGCGGTGAGAGAAGAAATAAATGACACCCTAGAATAACACGTTAGCTGTACTTTTTTCTTTCAGAGGATGAAGCATCATACCTTGAAAGGGTAGAGGTAGGCGCCGGATCGCAAAGCATCTTGAGCCAGTACTTTGGCCTGCTCGAAGTCCTCCTTCGCAACTTCTTTTACCCTGTCTGACATTTTTGCGACGGTTGATTCGGGCCGAGGAAGATGTAATAGGACAAAGGTGCAGAAGGTTTTGATTGTCACAATTGTTGCTCAGCTCCTGGGTTTTTCTGGGGTTGGTGGGGTGGAGCTATGTCATTTCTACTACGTCATGCATATTAAATGCAGGCACAACAACACGAGCTCGCCACATTACGCAATTCCTGCTTTGCATCGAGTTCAGTTTATTTCATTAATCAGTTGCTTATTGCGAGGGCATATGTAGATTGTATTGACAACTAGGAGATGAGATTGACACTAGAGAGGGCTTGTGAGTGCTGGATGAATGCTGATATAATTCTGGAGAAATAGGCAACTTCACAGTACAATACGTCACTCTTCCGTCATATAAAAGGCGTGCTTCTATATTGGCATTTTCAGGATGCCAATTCTCCACCTATATCGATCGACAGCAACTGACGTGAGTTTCAAACAAGTGTCGCAAGCAATCCAGACCCGCATCTTATTCGTGCAGCGTCAATGTGCCTGATTTATGCGCCACGATCGCCACAATATGGCTGTGTGCTGCAACGATCTCCAGGCGATCTGATCGCGTCTTGAGCGTCAATGGCAGGCCCGCAAATTTCGTAACGTAAAACAGGGCCTGAAGTGGTGGCTAAGCTTTCTTGACTCGTCGCTAGCCGAAAAGTGACGCAGCGTTATGCACGTACTAACCCCGCTGTGAACCCGTTCGGTACAAGCTCTAGCTTCAGGGATCCTATGGCTATAGCCGTTTACCAATGCTCGGGGACTAGTTCCGAACAACAAGGAATACCAGGGCTGAAGGATTGAGGCGTGTACCCGGAGTCCCCGCAAAAAGCTTGTGGGATCCAAGTCTTTCTACCGAAATGACGTTTGCCATCAGGCAAGGAACATGCTGCAAGTCTGGACTTGGATTGCGGGTCCTTCCTTTGTGGATGGAGAGAAACGAGAAACAGGGATCGAGATATTCTGTCTCCCTTGCTGGGCCTGCTGATGCCATTCTTTTCTGGAATGACGAAGTGACGTAGCGGTTGCATCTGCCTGATTCACTATATATATGAGGGGTGGTAATGCCCATAATCTTCTTCCATCACACATCTCAATACCATAACAACTCAACTCAACAACTATACCACAATAAAACTCCTTCTTCCTTCTTTACATAAGATCATTTACAAATCACAATCATGTCTGGAATCGTAAACAAGATCAAGAACGTGCTTCACAAGGATGATGACACTACTCACGATAGCACCACAACACATGGCACTCACAACACATCCACAACCGGCACCGCCGGTACTCATAGCACAACTGGCAGTAAGTTCAAAGTAATGTTGTCCTTAGGCCTAATTCTTACAACAATGTAGGCGGTCTGACTGGCACGACTGGCACTCACTCTTCACACACTGCCAACGCTGTAGACCCCCGCATTGATGGGTCTCATAGCACAACAGGCGGCCTCGGACATCAGTCGACGGGAGTAACTGGTAGCCACACCACAGGCGGTATTGGCAGCCACACCACTCCAGGCCATTCCACCACAGGTACCACCGGTGGTATTGGTAGCCACACCACACCGGGACATTCCACAACCGGCGGCATCGCAGGAACTGGACTTGGTGACCACTCCACAACTGGCCATTCAACTGGTGGCGTTGCAGGAACTGGACTTGGTGGCCATTCCACTGGCCACTCAGTCACAGGTGGAGTTGGCAGCCACAACCAATACAGCGACCCCAACGGCCCTCACGACTCCAAGCTTGCCAACAAGGCTGACCCTCGTAAGTATTGATAACAAAATGTACTTTGATGCAAGCTAACCTTGGTTTCTTAGGTGTTGACTCAGACCACTCCAGGACAGGCGAACACATCAAGGCCCAAGGTGTAGGTGCTGGTCCCAGTGTTACTGAGGGTGTGCCACATGCGTTGGTTGAGGACCGTTCCAGCTATGAGACTAGCTATGGTACTCATAAGGGAAACATTAGCGACCTTGCTCACGGCCAAGGAACTTCTGCTGTTGGCGGCCGAATTGACGACTCACACCCACGCTCAGACCCCAACGGTCCTCACGATTCCAAGCTGGCGAACAAGCTTGACCCTCGAGTTGACTCGGACCACTCACGCACTACCGGACACGGTTCAACCGGTCTTGGTAATACTCACAGCTCAAGCGGTTTGACAGGTAGCCACAACACTCACACTGGCACCGGTCTTACTGGTTCCAACACACACGGAACTGGCCTTACTGGCAGCCATGATGTCCACACTGGAACTCACACTGGAACTGGTCTTACTGGATCCAACACACACGGAACTGGTTTGACCGGTAATCAGCACGGTACTGGCTTGACTGGTTCTCACACCGGTACTGGCTTGACTGGTTCTCACACCGGTACTGGCTTGACTGGTAACCAGCACGGAACCGGCTTGACAGGCTCCCACACTGGTACTGGTATTACTGGTTCCAACACACACGGAACTGGCTTGACCGGCTCCCACACTGGTACTGGCTTGACTGGTTCTCACACCGGTACTGGCTTGACTGGTAACCAACACGGAACTGGCTTGACCGGCTCCCACACTGGTACTGGTATTACTGGTTCCAACACACACGGAACTGGCTTGACCGGTAACCAGCACGGAACCGGCTTGACAGGCTCTCACACTGGTACTGGCTTGACTGGCAGTCATGGCGCGTCGACCGGCCTTGGGAGCCATAACACTCACGGCTCTCATGATGCTTTCGCTGGACGCGACCTAACTGGTCCCCATGTCACACACACCGCGAACGCTCTTGACCCCAACGTCAGCAGCGGCCACGGACTCACAGGAAACCAGCACGGTACCGGTCTTACTGGCTCAAGCACTCATGGAAGTGGTCTAGGTCACAGCCACAACGACCCAACAGGCCCCCATAACTCTCACCTTACAAACAAAGCTGATCCCCGCGTCGACTCTGACCGCATTGGCTCGGCAGGAAACTATGGAACCACTGGCTCTGGCATCAGTGGAACTCACACTGGCACTGGAATCGGCGGAAACACCCACGAGACTGGCTACGGATCTAACCAGTATGCCACAACTGGCAGTGGTAGCTCAAACAAGACAGCTGGCCCACACAACAGCGACTTGTTGAACAAGCTTGATCCCCGAGTCGATTCTAACCTCGATGGAAGCAAGACTTACGGAGGCAACAAGACTCATCAGTAAGTGTCTTGCAGCTGGATCAGAAAAAGAACGGATGGTATGATTACGAATAAGTTTACGAAGATTCCCATGGTTACCAAGTAATACGCGATAAATAGTTAGCATGATAAGTGTTTCAATTAATTTCGAAAGAGTTTCTGACGATTCTCGCTTTTATTTTCCGCGACTTTGCACATGAACTTGAATTTTTCGCTTTACATTCTGACTAGTCATTTTGGAATTATGTCAAGGAAGGAAAGATTATAGTCTTAACATAACTAAACTCAAAGGTGGTTAGATTTCTCTCCAAAACTCCGTTAGCCTGAAGGAAACAATTTTTTCGAAATGCGAGTGAAAATGATAGGCTTTTTGGAATGGGGATAAATAAATAAAATATCAAATGAAACCTTCACATACGTGTGACTTTTCCCTGGTTGTGTACCGGAGAAGATCACCAAGAAGCTAGGAAAGGGGATTATATATACACAGACAGTAACCGGTAAATTACTCTGCATTACAGGTGTCAGAGAACAGTAATCATATCCTCAAAAATCATGAATTCGCCATTTTAAAAAAGGTTGACGACCACTTTTTCTTTTAGTCGTGTTGATCTCTTGTCTCTTGATTTCTTTTCGCCGCAGAGGGTAAAGAAAAAGGGGAATCTAATTAAAATGGAGTTTTCACAAGTTTCCCTGCCCATCACACCCGAGCTGGTTTGGACATGTAAATTCGTTTGCAGAGCTAGAACAGGTACAGTATATAATGGTTATAATGTACCTATGTTTTTTTTCGAGACTTTCCAGTCCACCCAGCCCCCGAGAATCCCTAATTGTATATTCAAGCCCTAAGCTCGTTTCAAATCCCTACCATATTCTGCAATGTCAATATTAGATTTTGAATGATTTCATAGCGTGATCTGCTCTACATTAACAAATGAGAAGACGTTTGTTTCTTAGGAACGCTGTTTGAAATGCCGTTTTAAACATGTAATGCTTCTTTTTGGTTTACCTCTTCTTCATGTGGAAATTAATCTAATTCTATAGGTTGGTTGCACAATCCCTCTGGAACGCAAGAAACGGCTAATTTTTCGTATTCCCTGAATTCACACGATGGGTGAGATGGTTGAATAAAGGGACAATTGTTTGTTAAAGTTTTCATGTATGACATAAATTGTCCAATTTTGAACCCTCATGCATAACTATTGACCTGTTCTTTGCAAATTTGAAAATTTTCTCATATATGGTTTAGAAGTCGTGTGTATATCCTGATGTCTTTGACGATCCAAACTGAGTAGATGTACCGCACTATTGTTCATAAAGCATGCCGCATCTGAGTGAAAGGGTAGGCGATTCCAAGTGTTAGATTTGAACTACCTCTACAACAGGTGTGAATTTTGACTCGACGTGAAATAAGACTTAGTGATTAGATGCTAATGTCTGGTATTAGAGAAGAGAGCTGCAAAGCTGTCAAAAATGCTGGGTACAACTCAACCTATCATTACACAGATGCAGTACGTTGCTATAAACACGCCATGTATTTATTTATTTTGGAAAAAGATGGCTGTTTAGTTTATAGGATTGTACAAGTCTAGCCCTGTCATGGACCAAACAACATATTGTGTGCTAGTGTGGTGGTGGGAGACTCTCTAAACGTTCTTCAAGACAATATTTTTCCAAAATCTATGAACTAATGCACAATCATCTCATCAAGAATAAAAAGACATTGTTTGAAACACCAGATTTTCATAGAATGGCCCCAGACGAATGCGCTTCTGTATTGATAAGCCACGAGCCAACATAATCTGAGAAATCGACTACGTTGTTTGTCACAGCGCTTCTTGGGCCATAGCCAATGCAGACAAGATGTCGAGAGAGAGCTATCAGTGAGGCTCTAACGACACATACCTGCTGCTATTTACTTACCACGATATGCGTCCAATGCGAGCTCTATCAGTTCACGTGTTACGACAACAGTATGTAAGGTGCAATATACGAGTACCATGTCTCATAGGCTAGTCACCCAATAGTTGCCAGGTATCCGATATAACCGCAGATATACGAACCACTTACTTAAGCACAAAGGAACCTGTGAGCATGTGATGCAAAAACGTGTTGCGAGATCGTATAATCATATCATCATGTGTAGAGTGATGGTGTGGGTCGGTAGCGAATGACCGCCTGATCAAAACCTTGGGACTGACCCTTAATCAGTGCTGTGCAAAGCGAACCTTTACAAACAGTCATAAAGGGTGTATATGATTGACGTTTGCTACTGGTAGGTACATTGAAACAGAGATAGTGCGTACGTGATGATACTGTCGTTGTATTGACGCATACAACAAGTGCGAAACAGGGCTGTCAGGGCAAAGGTGTCATCGTCTGAGAACTTTTTGACAGAGAGACAGTCATTGGTCAATCTCCTATGCCATGCAGTTCTCTCCAGTGCATGTGACCATAAACCGTTATGCTAAGATGTCGATGATTAGTGACTAGGTGGAATTCGCCCGCGATTCGGCGGTTTACATAGACCCAGCTGTCGAGTTAGCCAATGGTTTATTCAATCCCGATCCACGCTTGATTTAACAGCAACCGCCGGATGGAGCAGTGGAGCAAGAGAAAAGCTTGTGTACTTAAAAGGTCTATGTGTAGGCAGACCAAGTGGATCATTCTGCTGCACAATGATGTCAATCCAGGAAATCACAGAACTAATAAAACGCACTACACTAGATGCCAATTATCCAGGCATCCAGGAAGTTGGTAGATTGTTGAAGCAAACTGTGACCCGGGTGAATATTAGGGTCACAAAAGTCAGACTGACAGGACCTTCTGTTTGCAGGGCTGTGCATGGAGCAACTAAGGGTTAATCGCTATGATACGTCAGTTATTCGTACTGGAAAGGATTGGTTTGTGAGAAATTTGGGTTGTGGCAGGAGACGAAATGCAAAATGAACGACACACTTCGTATTCAAACTGGATCGTACCAACCATTACTGTCACGAGCAAGGTGATGCAATAAGTGAATGCACACCCCTGTTGACATGAGGCTGCACACATGGAAGCAATACGCCTCGGAAGCCGTCCTGTCAGAGTGTCTTGAACCGGTCCACGGAGGCGTGTTCACTCGCTCGGGTCATGTGGCGGTGAACCGCGAACAAAGCCTCAGCATGCAATGGTGTGTTGCACGTCATTGAAGCTGCTCGCAAGGTCACGGCAAAGCTGCAATCGATTTGGCCAAGGTAGATTGTTGTCATGAACTTGACTTGAGATGAAGAGGAGCAGAAAGCCATAGAATAAACAGACGAAGGAATAAGGCGTAGCGGAGGGGGGGCTTGGCGATGTGGCACCAAGATGGTGGGATGTGCTGCGCGCCAAGTAATGTTGTATGCTCAAGAGTGTTGGTGTTGCGGGGCATCGGACTCGAGGTGTGCAGGGATGCGATTGCTCCATCGCACAAGTCACGGAACAGGAAAGTGGGGGAGTTTGAGTTATCTGATCATGGTGCCTTGTCCCGGCAGAGGGAGGGCAACGCAGACAACGGGCATGCAATGTGCTGTCAAGAGTGCAGTGCGCAGCGTGCAACATGACACGCCGACGCTTTGATGCGAGTGGCGTGCCATCTCGCAGCACGCTGGTTGATGTCGAATGGGTGTTGCAAGACCCATGTTGGGCAACCTGGTCCGTGCCAGGGCCCAGCAAAAGCAACACATTGTGTGGGCCCGGTTGACGGACGAGGCATCGTGAGCATCCGGCGCTACGGTGGTGTTTGACATCAAGTCTTGTGTGACCTTTTGTTCGTATCAGGTCGCAGGCCCCGCGATAGGCGCACCATGTGCAGACTGTCAGATGAGGACCAGGGACACGCGCCGCAAGATGCTCGCCAGGGTCAGGGTCCAAGATTGGGCTTCACAAGACGCGGTTGCACGCCCAGCACTTGTCCTGTGGCACGATTCACGGTTCGTGTGACATGCATGGGGAGCGATTCAGGCCTGCCATGTCTACACACAGAGGCGGCCAGGGGCACAGCGCAAAGAGAGACGAGTCCTGCGGCATTGCGGTGAGGTGCAAAGAAAAGGCACGCCGGATGCAGCCAGGATGCGAGCTGCCCTCGTCTGAAGTTGGCCCGAGTGACTGACCTGGAGTCTGATGCCGGACTAGCGTGGATGCGAGTCGTGCCCGGGCAAGCCGCAACCCTCGCCTCGCAGGGAGAAGGAGAAGCAGGGCCCACGGTCGCGTCGTGTGCATCACGACTTTGTCCGCCGTGGGAGCGCCGTCTTGATGCCGTGTGCCAGTGCCAGTGCGAGTGCCAGTACCAGTACCAGTGCCAACGCCAGTGCGAGTGCCCGTGCCAGTGCCCGTGCCAGTGCCCGTCTCGTTGCAAGCCTGGACGACTCGCACCCGCCGCACACAACGGCAGCCAACGCAGGGCCGTCGCAACCAAGCCACTCGGGACACGCCAGAGCGATCATCGTCGTCGACGGCCGACACGACGCTCTGGCACATGTATGGTCGTCGCCGTGCGAGATCCAGGTGCAGGGGGCAGGCCTGGAGGCTGGCGCAGATAGCCTCTGTCTGGCCAATGGCGTGCCGCAGGGGTTTCATTGGGTGGGGTCGACGGCCAACCCTCGATGCCTTTGTGATCCTCGTGCTTGGGCTGCTGTCTCATCGCGCAGTCGCTTGATCGCTCTCACCGCGACACCGTCGACCACGGCGGCCTCTGCTCTGTGCCTTCTCTGCCCCAAGAGCGTCGAGCGTCGAGCGTCGAGCGAGCACCGGGAAAGCGCCGGTTGGGTTGTGCTCGTCGTGCTGCTGCAGCCCCTCCAGATTGTTGCCCTCCCAAACACGGCAGCCCGCCTGCTCGGAAAAGGCATCTAATTTCTCGAGATACTGCCTCCCCACCAAGCGCAGCGCCTTCCTCCTGCTCCCAGAGACGGCGCCCCCCTGCGCTTGTGCACGCTGCTTGTCTTTCATTTTTCTGCCTGCACCCCCCAGCGTGTCCGTGTCCGGTGGCCTTTTTTTCCCGGCCAGTGTCTCTGCCCCGGGCTGCTGTGGGCGCTCTGCTGCATATCGCATATCACAGCTGCGCTTCTCTTTGGCCCACGCCTGAACCACGCTCGAACCACGCCGCTTGGCTGGCTGCTCCTGTGCGACTGTCCGCCGCAAGTGGGCTCCGTTCCCTGTGCCGCCGCTGCATATTATTCACCCTGCCCGCCAGCCTCTGCTGGTCTCCTAGGTCCTTTGCCCAGGGCACTCAGAAGGAATCTCCTTCGGTATGTCGAGCCCCCTTCAGTCTACCGTCTCTTGTCTCTCGTCTCTCGTCTCTCGTCTCTCACCTCTCACCTCCTGTCGTCCCAGCACTGCACGCAAGACCAATGCGCCTCTCCATGCCGACTCACCTCGCTGCTGTTCTCTACTCCCAATGCTGACTGTCCCAGTACCCAGGCGGTCGCGTCTAACGGCGTAGCCAAGGCAGGTACTCTGCAAACGCCCCGCGACACCACCACGCCCACTACACTGCCGCTCCTCTCACCCTGGCCGCCATTTGACGTCTCTTCGTCCAAAATATCTGCGCATTCCTACATGCAGTCGTCGCCTGCTAGTCATAAATCATGGATACAGAGGATGGCCAAATCTTCACAAGAGTGCGAGACACGACGGCTTGGTGCGTGGATAAACACTGACGCCCCACAGAACCTGGCATATTTCGTACGCACCCATGAAAAAGCGCTTGCAAATGCCCTCCAGCTGCAGCGCCAGGCGCCCAGAAACGGGCAGGGCGCCGTGACCTCGCCCACCTTGCCCATGGGCCCCGCTAGTCCCCCTACATCTTCGTCTTCGAGCGTATGGGCAGCAGCTCTGTCTTTACCCTCCCTCACATTTACCTCGCAAACCATCAAGCCTGCAAAACTGACACTGACCCCCCACCACCTGTTTTATATTCTCTCACGCTTCGAGGACCTAGGCATACCTGTGGGCCCAATGAACGTGCGATTGGAGAACATACACACTGATGCTTCGCCGACTAACTACGTGTCTTTTCTCGGTAATGCCCAGCGAGGCAAGGCCAAGAATTCTGACCGCGACTCTGTCCACTCTGTCTCCAGTGTTCGCAGTGTTATGTCAGGAATGTCCTCACTTTGGTCCTCTCTTCGTCTAGGATCGAATAGTGCAGCCAAGGCAGAGAGGCAGAAAGCTCAGCTCCAGGAAGATTTGAGGTACCTCTACTCTGCATTCACAAAGATTCCATGCTTGAGACTTGCCCCAGATCACAAAGCCCGTCTCATATCAGGGTATGAGGAATTCCCTTTCGACAGCGCTGTGCCTTTATTCGCATTCAAGAATGTCACTGCACTTGAGATATACGATGTAGACTTCCGCCAGTTTTACGGCTGGGACCGGTTGGCTGAGAACCTGCGCAGTCTTACTGTCAAGCGGGCTGGTGTTGATGACCCTGCTGATCTTCTCATCAATATCGTTCTCGATGACATGGATAAGCGACGCAGGCGCTCTGCTAAAGCTCCTGCTTCACCATCAGTGCCACTACCTACGACGAGCCCGTCCACAAAGCATGCACAGCTAGCTCGGTCCGATTCTCCGCCGTCCTCTCCCACCGCGCCTAGCAAGCAGGGATCGAGTCCAAGAAGTGCTGCTGCAGCAGCACGAGAAAATTCTTCCAAGATGTCTGCTGCTCAACGACAACGTAGCACATCTCCCTCTCGGCCCTCAAGCTCGCGCCATGGTTCAGCGCACAACCACGGCAGAAGTAACGCACCAAACATTCGACGCTCGTCAGGAAGCTCAGCTTCTAGTGTGCGCTCTACAACACCAAGGGGTAGCTCCTCCAACCTTCTGTCGTTGGGCTGGTTTCCCTCAACCAAGTGGCGATTTTTGAGGCATTTAAGCCTGGCTGACAATGCTCTTACAAACATATCAGTCTCAAGTCTTGCTCCTCTGGCAAATACTCTTCAGTCTCTCGACCTCTCTGCTAATCTCTTCACTGAGATTCCTGACAGTCTGGCGACGTTGACCTGTCTGCGCGCACTCAACCTCTCCAACTGCATGATTGATGGCTTGCAGTCTCTTGGGCGGAACCCCCTACCAGCTATCACGACTCTTAATCTTCGATCTAACCGGTTGACATTGTTAGCTGGAGTTGAACGACTTCTTTCCCTAGAGCGTGTAGACTTCAGGGACAATAAGTTGACAGACCCTACAGAGGTTGCCCGACTTACTGGACTGCCTGATATATCTGAAATCTACGTGCATCGGAATCCGTTCTGCAAGACACATACGGGTTACCGGGTGACTGTATTCAACCTCTTCCGTAAAACGCCTGGTTATACCGAGGACATTATCATTGATTCTAGCGGACCTAGTAACGCCGAGAAGAGATTGCTTGTCGATCGCGCACCTGAACCGCTGGGTGTACCCATTGTCAAACCGCCTGCCGAGGACGATACACCGCCGTCTTCCTATGTCCCCCCCAAAGTTGTCAAAGCCATCGATATTCCTATTGATGGGCCAGACGCTCTTGATGCTCTCAAACGCACAGGCTCGCTTCAGCGTACAAAGAGTTCGCGGAGCGCACATGGATCACAGAGGAAAAAGAAGGGACCTAAGAGGAGGATTGTCGAACTATCACAGGCGGAGATGATGCAACAGCCACCCGAAGGCAGTTTCACCAGCCTTGCCTACGATGACATGCCAACAGGCTTGGCCCCTAAGATAATCAAGCCTGCTAATGACGTCTATATGAACGACACACCTCATCTTGAGCTGTCCCATGTTGGACAAGTTTCGGGAGATTCTATGAAGGCATCTCAAGACGAACGTATTGATACGGCAATGACTCATGCTAGCCATCAGCAGCTGCCGCCTATTGACACGACGACCAAGAATAGCTCCCTTCAGTCACAGTCACAGTCACAGTTGCAACAGCCTGAGTTTGATGCTAGCGAAGACTTATACAAGAAGAAGATTGAGGCCTTGCGGCAGGACTTTGGCAATACCTGGCTAAGTGCTCTTGGAGATGATAATTGGGATTCAACGTCTGTGACTAGCTTCCCTTCCGATCGAGGATACAGCTCTCCAACCATGAGACCAACCTTACCCCGGACACCCAGTCAGAGTATTGTTTCGGGTGGTCGCACGCTTGGTTGATGCTCTGATCAAACTTGATCCACCCTATTTTGCGATACCCCAAAAGATTTGTTTTCGTTATCTTCTTCCATAAGCATTGACTTTGTTGGTCAGTGCATTTTTGCATTTCAGACGTGCTCTCTTTGTCCCTATCTAGTTCTTGTCTGCTGAAATTTTCGGCATGTTTTTCATAAGCTTTCTGCATGGCGTTGGATGGGTTAGTCGAGTTTTTTTTTGGAGCGTCAGAGGTGTTGCGCTCGTTGTATCGATTACGGTCAGTCAATCTCGTCTCTCGTCACGGTCTTGTCGGCGGCATTTTGTCTATCCTCAAAAGGGGTGGCTTCGCTTGATATGCATTTCTCGCGTCATGGCTTACACTTTATGACCTTTGTTCCTGTATCATATTCAGATGCGGGCGTTTTCGGGCATCACGGTTTTGTTGTTTCCTACTTTTCTGGTACACGAATACACGGTCGTGTCCGTCATCGTTTACAACAATGTCCAGAGCGATGAAGATGTGGCGTTGTTTGATCGATTATTGCATAATGAGGAGGGTGTTGCGTTAGGGTGGCAATCTTGATTTCGGTAGATGTTTGCACCAATGCAATGGAATATATACTTTTGAAAGATGCGAGTGTAGTTTGTGGATTGTGACGTATATGTCTTGTTTTGATGGACAATGCAAAATGTATGAGAGTATTGGTTTGGTTCACTACCTTGTGGAAGTCGATTGTTTGCAATGCATTGGATCATACCTGGGTAAGGCGAACTAGGGGTGAGGCCTTTGACGTGTCTCACCATGTCTTTGAGCAAGCGACGAATTGGGGTGCTTTCTAGGCGCACATCTGAGGCTGATCGTCTTGCCGTGTTGCACCGCTCCTATTACACCTCCGTGAGATGCCTTCAAGGTGTCATAATGGTAGTTGATGGTGTGCTGACACGGTGTGTTTACTTGAAAAGATCACCTGTGTTGCGCTTTCCGTAGGGAGCATGCAAGCAGGGAGTACATGGACAGGATGGTAAAGCAGCTGACTGCTGACCTGCTGTCTTGCAGGCTGATGCTGAGCAATATTGCGAGGGAACGGGACTTTGTGATGAGTGTGAGCGTACGGCGCACCAGGATGAAAGTGGGCTTGCTAGCGCAAGAGCAGCTTGACAGGCGTCGAGGACTTGTCTTCTAATCACAAACCGCAATATTTTGCTGCATCTGTTCCCCGAGTCCTCACTCTGACACTGCAAAGGTTGCGTGAGCTTCTCCTGTGCATTTCCCCTCGCCGTCGGCCGCGCGTCTAAGTTAGGCCTAGTAGCTCCTACCGTATTTTGCCAAGGCGTACGAAACTGAACGATTCTCCTCAGGCTTGCTTGAGACACTCTGCCACTCGCAACCACCTGCCCACGCCTCTCGAGTAATCGCACTTTCACGCTCAACTCTGCCCTGCAGCATCGAGTAGTCTCACTGTTGACCCCGCCTCTCCCGTCGCGAGCCTCGTCCGCTGCCCCAGCCCAGGCGGTGAAGTCACCCAGCATCCCACTCGACAGGCTCCGGCCACAACAACGCCTCAGCGCCCCGCTCTCCTCGCGCAACCAACTGCCCACCGCGCAGCCCGCACAGGTACACTGCTTCTGACGTGCCTTATTGACGCAAGCACTCCGCAGTCGCTTCTGCCATCGCGAGATCCCAGTACTGCCGCCAGGCGTCTCTGAGGGGCTTCGAGCCATTCTCCACACAGCGACCACCGCCGACGATCTGCGACCCGTTTAGGCCGACTCGTCTGATACAGAGGTATGTCCCTACTGCTTGTCGCGACATTTGCTATGCGCTTGCTTTGCCGCAGCCGCTGTGCACAGCACATGATGTCGATGCCATGGCAGCCGCTGCGTCGCTACACTGCCGCCCAGCATCGTCAGAATGGACTCTACTAACAATCTATGCACAGGGCACGGAATTTACTGTCCGACGCGCTTTCTCTCTCCGCCTCGTCCGCGCGAGGTTCTTCCTTGCTCCCCTCCCCCTCCCCAGACACCTGACTCCGCAGCCAGTAGCAAGTCACAGCTATGGCGGAAAACGAGGTCGATCTGGACTCTATCATAGACAGGCTTCTTGAAGTCCGAGGCAGCAGGCCTGGTAAGCAGGTTCAACTGTTGGAAACTGAGATCCGCTTCCTGTGCACCAAGGCACGCGAGATTTTCATCTCCCAGCCCATCCTCCTCGAACTCGAGGCACCGATTAAGGTTAGTCAAAGCCTTCAAGATTTCTAGGCCCTCAAAAGGTAGCTATGAAAAAACATACTGAATTATCCAGATCTGTGGAGATATTCACGGCCAGTACTACGACCTGCTACGGCTATTCGAGTACGGAGGCTTCCCCCCAGAGGCCAACTACCTCTTCCTTGGCGACTACGTCGACCGTGGCAAGCAGTCTCTTGAGACCATCTGCCTACTGCTCGCGTATAAGATCAAGTACCCTGAGAACTTTTTCGTTCTCCGTGGTAACCACGAGTGTGCCTCTATCAACCGCATCTACGGATTCTATGACGAGTGCAAGCGAAGATACAATATCAAGCTATGGAAGACGTTTACCGACTGCTTCAACTGCCTACCCATTGCTGCCATCATTGACGAAAAGATTTTCACCATGCATGGTGGTCTCAGCCCTGACCTTAACTCCATGGAGCAGATCAGGCGTGTGATGCGACCAACTGATGTGAGTAGCTAGTTTGAAGTCAAATCCCTACCATCCACTTGGCACAATTGCTCTAGCGCAGAAGCTAATAAAACAGATTCCGGACTGCGGACTCCTCTGCGATCTTCTCTGGTCTGATCCCGACAAGGATATTACCGGATGGAGTGAGAACGACAGAGGTGTGAGCTTCACGTTCGGTCCAGATGTGGTATCGCGTTTCCTGCAGAAGCATGACATGGACCTTATCTGTCGTGCTCATCAGGTCGTCGAGGATGGCTACGAGTTCTTCTCAAAGCGTCAACTCGTCACACTCTTCAGTGCGCCAAACTACTGCGGCGAATTTGATAATGCTGGTGCAATGATGAGCGTCGACGAGAGCCTGCTCTGCTCTTTCCAGGTATGTCGAGTCGATCCTTCAGCACTACACGCACGCTAACAGCCTGTTTTACAGATTCTGAAACCTGCCGAGAAAAAACAAAAGTACGTCCCCAATCTTGGCGGCAGCAGACCTGGGTCTTCTCGCAGCAAGAAACCCTAGAAGTAGTCACCATTATATTCTTTCAGAATCCTTACGAACTTCCGTGCAGCAGGTTTGGGCGACGATAGACAATGGCGTATTGCCATGCCCTCCCCGAGTCCCGACACCGAATCAGCTTTGCGAATCCGACCCACGATATCGTTTCCCGCCCTCTTGTCCGCCCAGATACTATTCGACATTTGTACACCACCACCCTTCCCTAGTCTTTTCTACCAAGTACTGTTGCGCGAATGTGACAGCTCCGACGGCTACGCTCATTTCCTGGCGTCTCTTATGGCGCTTACAAGACGGTCTGCTGTGCTCGCCGGCGAACAAGATGCAGAGAGTTTCATGGTCGACAACAAGTGCCAGGGCTTCTTATCACGCAAGAAAACAAGGGAAGGGAGATTTAAATGACTAACGACTGAGATACGACTCATGGTTGTCGCTTGGTTGACAGTATTTGCACGAATTTTTAGACATGTCTGCTTTCGTCTGGGTGGGGCAGGGTAGGGTTTTGTTTGGGAGCTTTGCGGGTGGGCCTTTTCTGTGGGCTTGCAAGGCTGTTTTCGACTTTTGTTTCTCGCGGATGGCGTGTATTCCCATCCTATTTTCGGAGGAGACGGCTCGGGTCTCAGTTGGTAATGTCAGTCATTTCTTTAGTTTGTTGCGTTCAACGAGCACTACTTTTGGGGACCGGGGTGTCGATGTAAGCTTATAGGAAAGTCTTTTCCCCGAGCGGAGTGAGTGTCGTTTTGGTACTTCGTCTCTCCTTCAACTAGCTTACCTTGCACGGGTGAAAACATGAACATGAAAATCCTTTTTCTTTTGCCAATGCATGGATGCTGGCTGAGTGTTTGAACTTGGCGTGTCTTGATGCGGTCTGTCTCTGCAGTGAGGTGTGTGCCCAGTGGCACATCACTTGTGGTAGCCCTGGTGAAGAATGATATTCAAACTAGGATGATGTGAGGTGTGCAGGACCCCTGTAGTGTTATTTTTCTGATCACTAGGGTAACTTGTCGAGCCCGTGTTGTTTGTACGAGGGTGTGCATGAGTGAGATTATTTCCGTCGCTGTGGCGACTGCTGGCAACAACTCACTAGCAGCAGAGCACAATGATTTGGTACTACTATGTCACGGGATTTCCTTGCAAGTTGGGGGGCCACACTCTGGGGGTTGACTTTTGCAAACAAGAACGGCCGTGTACATGGATCGAGGCATCACAAGATATCGTGGCCAATTGACGACCGACTCATCCGATAGTAATAGAGCGTGATGGACGGCTTACTTCTCAGCCGGTTGTTTCAAAGATGGCTGTGTGTGAGGGTTTGGAAAAAAACCAAAAAGTTGCACGGTATTTTTGCAAAAGGAACCAAGTGTGTGATGTCAACAGGAGAGCCGTCTGTCGTGTGAGGCTTGGCAGATGTGGTCAAGTCAATATTTGGACGCCAGTGGTGTGCCCAATAGTCGGGTTGGTTCGTTTCTTTTCTTTTCTTTTGCGAGACGTGACGGGGGCGGCAGCGATCATGTCTAGCTCCAGAGGAGGGATCCATGTGTGTGCTGTCAAGACGCAAGCGGGAGAGATAGCGAGCGAGCGAAAGAGGCGCAGCTCCGCCATGCATGCACGAACTAGGCAATGCAGCTTCCGTTTTGTGCGTGCTCCGGGCTCGTCGACGCGTCGAGATGTGGCGGTCCAGAGGGTGATCAAGGTCATGTGTTGAGGCTCAAGCATCGTGGCTCGGCCGCACGCTATCGATCAGGGCGCAAGCGCCCGGACACGGATGGGATGGATCTATCGGTTCCTGCCTCGTCAGGTATTCCCCGACGTGAGTCGTCCTCTTCCACCTCCCACGTCGCTCCTTTGTTGCCTCGCCTCTGCCGCCGTCGCAGACTTGTTGTTGTTGTGCCAGCCTGCCACCGGTTGCGCGTTCCCGCCGTGCGCTTGCCTTGCTTGTCTTGTCTCGCCTCGTCTCGTCTCGTCTTGCCCTGCCCTGCCCTGCCTCGCCTTGCCTTGCCTCGACTTTGTGGGCCGCGCCAATGCAGTCGTCGCGACAACTGTAGACGCCCAACAGCCCCAGCGTCCCCACGGTTCCCAGCGGTCACCCCCGTTGCTCCGACCGTCGCCACTCCTTTGTTGCCCGCCCCGGCGACGACGCTGCTCGTGCCGCCGCACCCTGCCATAGAATCTGGATCCCGTGTAATGTGCTTTGGCGTGCAGCAAGGAATTCCAGCCCAGCACCCCTAGCACGAGAATGGCCGAGTTCGCGTACGTCACCTCTCCAGACATCCAAGGCGCCACGCCTGGCGATGGCTTCCAACCGCCGCTTCCTGCCACCACAACACACGCCCATATATACACATTCACACTTGCACACTTACACACACGCACTCTCACACACACACACATAGAGAGAGAGAGATATATATATACACATATATATATATACATATATTTACATGTTCACTTATGGAAAGCTGACGCGCACCCCCCCTGCAGATTTGTCCACCCCTCTTGGGTGCAGCACGGCAACGGCACCATGACTCCGTCTCGTCTACGCTCCTTGTCCCCATTGCCCATGAAGAAGGAAATTAGTCGGTCAATATCTGTGCCCCAGCTGCAACGAGCCGCCCAGACACAGTCGGAGAGCGACGGCATGAACACGATCCCCGACCCCCGCTCCGCCACACCCCAGCCCACAGTCTCGCGACGCGACTCGACAGACTCGCACCCCGATCTCAGCCAGGAAGTGGCCACGCTGAGCACCAAGCTCATCAATGCCATCAACCACCAGACCATGCTAGACGATTCGCTGCAGCAGACCAGACACGAGCTCGAGGCCGCGAGAGAGCAGTTGGCGAGGTTGGAGGCGCAGGTGAAGCAGCACGAGGAAAAGGTCGCAAAGGGTCTGTTGGTGGAGAATGTCGTTTACAACAAAATGGAGAGGCAACTCTCGAGTGAGCTGCAAGAGGAACGCCGGCGCAGGACTGAGGCAGAAAAGGCGAAGCGGAAGACGGACAGCGAGGTCGAGGCCTTGACTGCTGCCCTGTTTGAGGAGGCCAATGTGGTGAGTTGTCTGGACTGATTGGCATGAATGCTACTGACAGATTGCAGATGGTCGCTAGTGCACGCAAAGAAACTGAAGCCTCCGACAAACGTACTGAGCAGCTCAGGCAGCAACTCAGCGATGCTGGAGTGCTACAACATTCCCTTCAAGAGCAGCTTCAGGATCTCAAGAGTGTCATGGAAAAGATGAGTTCTCAAAGCGATGACAACGAAAGTAACACACTCGGGACCACCACCGCACCTTCAACCCCCGGAGTGACAGCTGCGGACAAGATGAGCAAGCTGTTCGAGGCCATCAATCTTACCCCCCACACACCTGGCACCGATGAAATTACCCCTGACCACCCTCTGCATTTTTCACACCTTATCCACCCTGTGCTTCGATGTGACCTCGTAGCATTCAAGGAATTCCAGGACATGCTCAAGATCAATGCCCGCTCTTCTGCGCCTTCGAGTCGCGCGTCCAGTGGCAACTATGGCAGTCTCAGTGTGCTTGGCCTTGGGTCGCTGGCCAACGTATCAACCAGTTCTTTGCCATCCTCCATCAAGTCTCCCACAGTAGCTGGCAACAACTCTCCCCGCGAATCAGCAGGCGGAGCTGGAATGCCTAACCTCAAGGACGACAAATTCTACAAGCGTGCCATGATTGAGGATATCGAACCGACACTTCGTCTAGACATAGCTCCTGGCCTCTCTTGGATGGCCCGTCGCACCGTTCTCAGTAGTATTACGGCTGGATCACTCGTCGTAGAGCCCAACCCAGCGCCTTCCTCAAAGTGGCGCACCCCAGTTTTCCCCTGCTCACTCTGCGGGGAAACTAGGAAGGGAGATGAGTATGCGAGGAAATACCGATTCAAACCCGCTGACACGGAAGAATCGCAAAGATACCCGCTGTGTGACTGGTGTTTAGGCAGAGTCCGAGCGACGTGCGATTACATTGGATTTCTGCGAATGGTTGCAGCGGGCCATTGGCGGGCGGAAACAGAGGAAGAGAAGAAGACGGCGTGGGAAGAAAGCGTACGGCTCCGTGAACGTATGTTTTGGACACGAGTCGGTGGGGGCGTTGTCCCGGCCTTTGTCCCGCTCCGAGACAGTCCACGTAGTACTACGTTCACCGACAAGGAGGGTACAAGAAATAGCGAGGAAAGCCAACTCTCCAACTCATCCGGTTCGCAAATTGCCGCGGATGGCACGGTGGAAATATGTAAGAACGAGGATGATCCCTTTCAAACCAAGGATGGCGATAAGCCAAAACGCATATCCATAGGACATACCATGCTCTCCGCAGACATTGAGGATACTTCAACTCTAGACGGGGAGAAGCGCACCGAGCCACAGGCTGAGGCGCAATTACAGAGTGAAGTCCAGAAGTCTGTGCAGACGGGTACAACTGAGCAGGGGGCACAACTTGAGCCGCAGCGTCAGAGAAGTTTATCAAATCCGCCGCAGATGCCACCGAGGAAGAAGAGTGAGCGGCTCAGTTTGACGATCCCGGGGGCCTTTGAGTAAGGAAGTTTTTGTTTGGAGGTTCTTTGAACTTGATCGTGTAAGAGGACTAGTCACTCGGTCTGTTTGTACATGTTTGGAGGATTGGTTGCTTGCACTTTTTTTTTCCATTGTAGGTTTTTTTCTCTTCATCATCACTCCTTGGTGTTGAGGGCAGTTTATCTTTTTTTTTCATCTTCGCTGTTATCGTCCATCTGTTTGTTGGACATGGGAAGGCCAGATACCAGGAGTACTATGGGTTTGCAGTGTGGCGTATTTGTCTTTTTCTTTTCCGAATTATTCAAACTTGCGAAGCTGGATGGATGGTTGGTTTTGACCGTTGATGTTGGTGTTGTATTGTTCAAAGGGGGGAGGAACTTGAAGTTTGGGAGGGGAGGGCAGAAGCAGAAGCAGAAGCAAACGAGTTAGATGGACAAGCTGGTGAGCAAAGAATAGATACTCGACAGGTAATGACTGGTTTCCATGGATGTATCGATTGTGGTCGGAATGGATAAGAATAGTGGTAATTGATATACGATATTCACACATTTTTGAGACCATTATAGTCGTTTCAATATATCCATTTCACGTCAACAAACTCATTATGTTTCAATCCATGGATTTCATTTCATTTCAAAATATCCATTTCATTTCAGTACATCCACTTCATTCCAATATATCCATTTACGTTGACGACTTTCCCACAGTCTTCGTACTTTCATCTCTACTCCTCTCCGCAATGCCACTCCTGAGCCTTATTCGGCCCTCAGTCATCTCCTCGCCAACAATGGGCACCCCTTCTGCCATGTCCATCTGCACCAGATTCTTCTTTCCTTTTACCAAGTTGCACATCATGTAATTCATGGCACACGTCAGGCCAAGCTCCTCTCCCCTCGTCACGACCCACCCGTTGATGTAGTCGACCTCTGTTTGCCTCCCCGCTCGCACATCGGCGAGCATACTACTCACGTTATCCTTTGTCTTGTTGGCGACACCAACAACCAACGTCTCGAGTCTGCCTGGGTCGAAGCGTTGCGCGACATTGGGAATGTAAGCTAGCTCGGGGAGGGAGCGCAGGACGAGGCTTGTTTCGGAGAGGAGGAGGCGGATGCAGCGTGTCAGGGAGTAGTTGTAGAGAATGGATCCGTTGCGGGAATCAAGGAGGACGGTGAGCGGGTTGATGATACTATTGATGGCGAGTTTTTCTAGTTGTAGCTGGAGGAGATCTGGGGGCGAAAAGGAGGCAGAAGAGAGGACTGGGGTGCGGAGGAGGGTGCGCAGGAGGTGGCGTTGATTGGGGGTCCAGGCAAATGTTGAGGGAGCAGGAGGTGGGATGTCTGGGTCAAGGTGCGAGGGCTGAGGGGTTGGAGGAGTAGTGGGCTGTTCTTGTTCTTGTTGTTCATTTTGTTGTTGGTTGTGGGCTGGAGCAAATTTTTGAGTGGGAAGGTAGGGGGCCGAGGGCTTGCGGTCGCGCTCGTGGGGGAGCAGGCCCAAGGAGATTGTGCCAAAGCCGGCGTGGACGGTGGTGAAGGGGGCAGACGAGGCGCTGTGCATGCCGTGCGAGTTGATGCCCAGCATGTAGTGGGGTCTTGTCGTTGGGTCGGGGAAGATTTCCCTGTTTACTTCCTCGACGGTGCCCATGCCATTCTGCAAGAAGAGGATGACAGAGTCCTTGTGCAGCCGGTGTTTGACGGCAGAAAGGCCCTGCAGGACATATGGGGCCTTTGTGCAAACAACCAGCGAGCTGATGGGCCCGGTGGATTCTCCGTCAAGCGATTGCGGGGCCGAGCTCTCGGCAGTGGTCGACAGCCCGACTTCCTTTCCATGGTAGCGTATGCGGGGGATGGCAATCTCGGCGTTGTAGCCGTCGCGCACTTCCGTGTCGCCGTCGGTGACCAAAGACAGTCTTCTCGGCGAGTCGTTCCATTCGTTCAGCTTGGCCCAGTTGGAGAAGACGAGCGTGACGGGCGGGGGGTTCGGGATGCCGCGCAGGGCGTGGGCGACGAAGCTCCCCACGTTGCCCACGCCCATGATGTGGATGCGGCGGTCGAGGACAGGCTTCGCACGGTAGAAGTCGGCGGCGTTGGGCGAGATGGGCGGCCCCTCGGCGGCGCTGCTGCGGCGACGGTGAGCTTCAATTGCGCGCGAGGGCCATGTGGACGACGCACGAGTCTGGGGGCTGGCGTGTCTGCGCAGGGTCGGCCTTTGTCCAGCTCGCCGGGCTCGAGGCGAAAGCCCGAGCACGGGTGCTACAGCGGCCGCATGGCTGGGGGATGCGTGGGATCCGAGGCCGAAGCCTGGGGAGCGAATGTGCGAGGGACGAGAGAGACAGCGTGAAGGTGGGTGGAGAGCACGTGACAGCAGCAGAGCGGGCGGGACGGGGGTGAGCACGGGAAGATGTGATGTGATGCGATGCGATGTGATGTGATGCGATGCGATGTGATGTGATGCGATGCGATGTGATGTGATGCTATGTCATGTAAGGCCATGCGCGATGCGATGCGATGCGTCGGCCATTCTCCGCGCGGAGAATCCTCGGCCCGCAACTTTTTGTCTAGGGCCATGGTTCTCTGCTCTTTGCTGACCACGGGCCACGATCACCAGGACCAGCCTGCACGTCTGTTTGCTCTTTGCTCACCACCGGCCAAGGACCACCAGGACCACCAGGACCGCCAGGACCGCCAGGACCGCCAGGACCGCCAGGACCGCCAGGACCGCCATGGACCCGCAAACCGACCTCCCCGACCTCGTCGAGGACCTCGAAGTCAACATCGACGAGCTCACCAGCTCCCTCGCGCCGCTGCTCGACACGGCGCTCCACATGTCGGCGTCGTCGCTGCCGCTGCTCGACAAGGCCAAGCTCTATGTGCTCGCCGCCTACTCGATTGAATCGCTCCTCTTCTCCACGCTGCAGGCCTCAGGCGCAAACGCAAAGGAACATGCCCTGTTCCCAGAGCTTGCGCGTCTGAAAAAGTACTTTGCAAAGATCAAAGACGTCGAGGACCGCGCCCCGGGCGGCGCATGGGAAACTAGAGCCCGCGTAGACACGGCTGCCGCCGCGAGATTCATCAAGCACGGCTTGGCAGGGAACGACAGGTACGACGCCGAGAGGAACGAGCGCATGGCCCGCGAGAAGAAGAGGGCTCTAGAAAAAGCCAAGCTGGTCAACAAGAAGTTTGACGACGACGCGACGCCAAAAAAGAGGGGCGTCGAAGAGCTCACAGAAGTGGGACTCCCATCCAGCGATGAAGCACCTACAGCCACAGACACAGACCCAGCCGCGCCCGCAAAGAAAAAGACTCGCGTCTCCGATTCAGACCTGCTTGAACCAACCCTACCACAACCATCACCCCCCTCTCAGCGAAACACACACACCAACAACGCCAAAAGGCCAGAATCTCCCGTCGAATTCTCCAACGTAGAAACAAACGGCGACGTTACCACCACTATTGCCCAACAACCATCTCCGGACGCCAAAAGGAGAAGAAAACAGCGCACCAGAAATTCAAACTCCGTGTCTACCGCTGATGATGATGAAAAAGAAGCTAGTCTCCCATCCCGAGCACCCAAGACGCGCAGCGAAACCTTCAACGCGCTTCTCGAGGGGAAAACGAGGAAATCGACGGGCAAGGGGAGAAGGAAGGGGAGAGGAAAATGATTTAGATAGGAACACTCCAAGATATATTATGTTGCTGTCGAGTAATGCAACCGGGGCACGCATACTTTAGCACACATGGGATACCACTGCGTTGAGCTCAGTCACAACATCATGGTGTTAAAAGAGATCCAGGAAGTACGAGGAGCTTTTGGAAAAACAATGTAAACATTTGCAAAACAATTTTGAATGTACAGTATGAGAGCGTAGATGAAGAGGTGAGCATGGGGCAAGTCTTTGAGACAAGAAAAGAAAAATCAATTGACTTGCGAAAAATCCAAGGAGAACTTTGTATTATTAGCGTGGGTATATGTTTTGAAGAATTAATAGATGGCATTAAGAGCAGCACCAGACGAAAAGCAGGCCAAGAAGTAAAGTGACGAATCAAGCCATTTACTGAGCTAATAGACGACTTCAGATAATCTCTACTTGATCAAGGCAGCTGGGGGTCATGTACACATCAGTATATTTTGACATCCGGAATCTACCCACCAATGAATCATTTACATTCATACGCCTATGCACCTGCCGACCTGTTCTGGCTTGCTAGATGGTTGCCAAACGGCCAAGGCTGGCGAGATGGATCCAAATGCACATCCAAGGCCTGAGGCTAAATAAGTTCGTCTAATAATTCTCCTTTCAGTCAGAATTGGAAGTGATAGTTAGCAGCCGTCACACAACGATTGATGCTTTTGCCTTGGTTTATTTTCAAGGTGCGTCTGCCCTGTCAAATGGTCAACCAAGGCTCAGATGTTGGATAGCAACACGCAACATACTTATAAACCAAGGATGTGTAGATATTGTTCTTTCTGGTGCAATAAGGTACGCTTTTAATCCCGGAAAAAACTTATTCATCAACAATCTGATGTCGTACTCACTTTACAAAGGCCTCTGGATAGACTGAACAATGGGCCGCTGGATGGGTGTTACAATCACGTTGGCACAAGGCGATGGAGTACTACTTCTTGCATTCACTGCAACATTCACAGCTGTTGTCTCGGTCCGTTTGTGGAAAATAATCGCTTTCACCCTCCATCAAATACACGCAACACACCGCGCTCGAGACGGTCTTCACTTTCAGCGCCAGCACACTCTTTGCAATACAACCAGTCCAGCTACTGCTGCCAAGATCTTCCTTCTCCAGCTTTAGTATTAACATCGAATAAAATACGTCATACGGAGGACATTTCACTGTGCTGCTTTTGCCTTGTTATACATTGCTGCATTCGCAGTCCTGGCCATGTTCTCAACCAAAATTTCTAATGGTGCTAGCACATCACGCTTGATCCTACCCAAGAACTGTGGCATTTGTAAAGTTAAAGATTCTCTCCCTCTTGCCGATAAAGTGCAATCGAATATAGAAAAGACTGCATACGATGTTACAAACGCCGTGGGAATAGCTCGCTCCTGCTACTCTTCCAACGCAACATCGAATAGCTGCAATAGCCTCCCAGTACCATTGCTTTGGTCGGGTTCCAAACGGGTCTCCTGTCCTTTTAGCGATTATATGTGCTTTGAGGGGAATGCGCTTGAAGTAACAACCAGGCCTATTGACTCTCACTTTGATTTGGGGATAAATGCTGACTCAAAGAGTCATCTACCATCGACACTTGACACCAAAGACTATGGACAATACGTGAACGATGCAGAAGGAAAACCTGCCAATGTTCAGTACTTTTATGGCCCACAGTCTTTTCAAGACGAAATCGTAAAGGATTTTACATACGACTATCCACTTGTACGAGCCAATGCAAATATATCATATCAAGTCAACACATGGGAAAATCGACTAGGGGGTTAATCTCTTTGGCGTCCGATCGAAGCCTTATCCCAGGCTGGTGGTGATACATTTATTGCTTTCCTGGAACAGAGTCTTGTCCAACATTGGAAGCTAAACAACTATCCTGTTTTTCGAGAAAACAAACCGAGCTTCCAGGGGGTGTTTCCAAGGTATAGGGCTGGTCTTCTAATCAGTCCTTTTGCTTGCTTTCAAAAGCACAGATTTTTTCACTCCCAACAATGTTCATTGCTCTCCGTGGGCAGGACGTTATGAAATGTTCTATGTCACATATCAGGCTACAGCGGGCTTTAAACAAACACAAATTGCCACTGCTGGAAGTGTTTTCCTTGCGCCTCTAAGTAACGCATTTACGACACCGTCAACTCACGGTCGTCAAAATGTCTTCGAGCTCAGGAAAAGATGGACTGGTTGTTCCAGATACCGCATCTAGACAATTCGTGGGAGCACGAGATAATACTGTGGGCATAAAAAGGGTTAGCATCTCTACAGGCCACAGTGCAAAAGTATGCCGCAGGTCCGACTATCGTGCTTGATGGTGGCTTCACGCAAAAGATGTGTCTTGAGCAAGTCCCCGACATCTACGCATTGGAGGATCGTGCCATTGACCAAAAGTGGCAGTCCATGTGCCATGGTCAGATTGTCCATGATACTCAAGGGACGCTAAACTTTTCCCTACTCGGAATAGCCATTGCTTTCAGTCTTGGAGTTTCCATCATCATCCTGTCGTTTGCCATTGAGTCGCCAACAGGATGTGTGCAGAGACGGTTGAACATTGGCGTCGAGAGAGTATCCGCATGGCAAAGGGACGACAATTTGCAAACACTTCGCCTTCTGTTCGAATCGCATAAATGAGGTACATGGACAGGTGAAGATGGTTTGGTTCCTGTTACGGTTTCCGGGAATGAGGCTTTCTTCGTACAGAGGCAAACGGTGAGGAAGCGTCGCAAGAAAGCTATCAGTTGGTTCCAAACAAGGAAAATCTTTGGTTAAATATCAAATCACAAGGGCACCTGGAAAAGGAGAAATCTTAATACGTATTTATACAACGTGAAATTTGCGCATTTATACTTTTTTTTTACTATTTTAAAAAATCTCAGGGTCGTAAACCTTGGACTTTTTAGTTCTTGGAATCCTATGTGACTGATGCCCGTCTAAGATGAGTTTTCTGTGCTCACATGCCTTAATTGCGCTTCACTGTGATATTTACAGCAGCTATTTATTTTCCTTTCTTTCCTGGTGATCCGTCGATTAGAGCACAATGCTGATAGATCCTTCAATACGGCAATCCTAGTACGCTTGGTTTTGATTCCGGACCTGCTTCACCCAGAAAAAGTGCCGCAACGCCATGTTGGGGTGTGTGTCTATATATCATAGATATCGCAGAGGTGATCCGAACGAAGAGCCCAGCTCTATTTGAAATCAGACAATATGTCTTACATAGTCTTAAATTTATCAGACAGCGTGTAGATAACACCACAACCGCTACTACAAAGAGAGGTATTCCTTCAATATGCGAACAACGACATGACGACCTGGTCACAAGTTCCAAAATACCTATACTAAGTTTAGCGAACTTTCATAACCGCTAATCATCACTGTTGATAAATACTCAACGTTGTCTTTAATTTACATCCTCTTCCTGATCTCCAATCACTCTTAACTGCAAATTCTGCTCATTACAGGCTTTCTTTACCCTCTTAAGTACCGCTTCATCTCCCTCAACGAGAATCATCGTCATCCACATCCGTGCAACGATGCTCTTGTTTTCAATCATGTTAAGCAGAAGATCCATCACCTCGTCATCTGTGCCTAATTCGTGGAAAAATTCCAAAGTCTCGAGCATTGGAGGAAGACCGACAGAGTGCAGCCGAGGCTTTTTGGAAGACTTGCCAAAGAGTTGATAGTCCCAGTTCATGCGGAGTATCTTGAGGGCCTCGAATTCTCTGAGTCGCAAAGCCTTCCGGCAGCCTAAAGTGGGGAAATCGATCGTAATACTCTTGAGTGAATGTGCTTGCGAATTAAGAGCAATTATGTAGTCGCTAAAGCTGTCAGAGCTCTCTTCGAGTTCGGGTTCTGGCTCTTCGAGCTGTGTCATGACAAATTCTTCCAGCTTAATAGGAAATTCAAGAACATCTGATAATGCGTCGTCGTTGATGTCGCATTCAATCAGGTGTAGCTTCGTCAAGGCCGTCTGGTGGGGGCGTTCTTGGAAGTTGAATCCTCGCTCGTCCAACTTTGCCCTTCGAATGGTTAAACATTCAAGTGTGGGATGAGCAAAAATGTGTATATTTTCACGGAGATCCCAATACTGGTCGTTGGCGCATTGATAGAATAGCGTGCAAGTCTTGAGGCAGGCCAGGTCAAACGGTCCGTTGAACAAACACCCAATACCATGAAGGAGCACGTCTGGTAATGAGATGTCTAGCTTCTCCAGATTTGACATACTCGACAACGAATGTAAGGGAGCATAGTGGCTACGAAGTGGCGATTCGAGAGCCAATTGTGACAACTCAGACGAAGGGTATGCCAGCTTCACTTCGTAAATTGCCGAGCCGCGGCGCGGTCGACGGCTGAGCGACTCACTGAACGTGAGATGTAGCTCTGGAGTCTCGAAAAGAATGCTTTTGTATAACACAGCATCACTAAGCCGATGGTAACGTTTGTTGAGCCGCGACACGCTACATAAATCGCGCCTGGACGTGCGGCCCAATGTCTCGAAGAGCTGCAACAAAAGTACATCAGGCAGACGGTCGAGCTTGTCGCCCTTACGCGCAGCTCCTGCTCTATCGTCGCTAGCTTCGGTGTCGATAGTGATACACATATTGAGGTCGATGACGTGAATGAAAGTGCCCTGGTCTCCCGAAACGCGGGGAAGCGGTATGGGGAACGCGCCGAACTTGTAACGTTCACAACGTCACATCCTATCATTACCCCTGAGTCAACCGACACCTATCCGATAGCCACCTGATTCGTACTTGCCTTAGATAGTAACCCTAGGAAGGGATATATAAGGGGGGCAGTCTGTGTAGCTTTATAGAGTAGTTTTTCTGTATCCTTTTATACAAGACCTATAGGTGTAGGGAATAGTATCTTTAGTTTACCCTCTAGTCCTAGCACTCTTATATGCCTAGTAGTAGACACTTTAGACCCTATTTAGATTACTCTCTTATAACCTGCGTTATTACATTATACAGAAAAACTTATCCTAGCTAGTAACAGCCTCTAAATAATATTACTACTTATTTTGTTTAGATTATGTCTAAGCTTTATCTAATTTAGAACTAATTTAGACTATACTATTATATCTAGTATTTTATTACAGCTAGGATCCCTATAATCTCTTAATAACTAAAGCCTTTAGGTTTAGAACTTCCTAGACTACTGTATTAGAATTACTTTAGAATAGCTGCGTAAGATTACGCTAAGGTAGAAACTTAGAGACTATTAAGAACCTAGCAGAATTAGACCTAACTCTAATGTCTGCTACTATTACTCTAGGTTTAAAGGAACTAACTTAAAGATTAGTATATACTTAAGGCTTAACCTTAAGGGTAACAGTAGAGGTGTCTAATCTTACCTTATCCCTTAATCTAGTAAGAACTAGTGCAGAACCTATACTAGATTTAGACTAAGAAAAGGAGGACTTAGCTTAATTAGTAGACTAGCTTTATGCAGAAATCTAGGAACTATAGTAAGCTATAATTGCCCTAGACTATCCCCTACTTAGCACTAAATTACCTCTAACTCCCTTAGAACAACTTTAACCCTTAAAGTTCTAGTCTAAGATTTTAATTAACAATACTATACGCACAAAACTATCTAAAAAAATACCTACTATTAAAGTCCTTAATAATAGTTGCAACCTAACTTTTTGCTAATAGCAAGCCTTAATTTAGGACTAGTTAGAGATTAATGCAGACTACTATTAGAGTAAGCGCGCCTGCATAGCGTTAGTCTAGGGACATACTTCTAGCCTAGCTAAGGAGTACCTAGAGCCCTAATACCTATCTAATACCTTATCTAACTATTTTAAGATTGCAGAAGATATAATTAACTTACTTAAGTCCTATTTTATTACAGGAAATAAGAGAGCTAAGAGCTAAGCTGCTTTTAATAAACTCTATATAGACAAAACAGAAACCTTCCTTACCTTTAAAGTACAGTTCCTTAGTACTGCTATTAGGGGATAAGTACCTAAATTAAAATAGTTTTACTACTTATAGACAAAGATTATACTAACCTTATAGATGCTTAGCTTTAGATTTAAGTAATAATAGAATAACTCCTTTAAGCTTATAGTTAAACACCTAACAGTGTTTAATATAGAATAAAAGAACTATCCCTTAGTCCTAACTATAAGAAGCATAATCTGTACAACATATAAACTAGGTTAACTTTATTTAGGTCTAATTTAGAGGTCCCTACTAAAAACAAACTATAATTTATACTAATAAGCAGACTTTTGTATCTAAACACAACCCTAACCTTTACCTGCCCTTTAGCCTATATCTAAGACTCCTAGTCCTGCAAGAGATCTAACTCTAGGCAATTGATATAACTGTAGCAAGCTAGGACACTTTGCAAGCAAGTGTCCTTTACTTTAAGTATAGAAGATTAAGTTTAAACACCTTAATAAGGACATTAAGGAATTAAGAGAAGACCTTAACTAAGAAGAAGATTAGACAGGAAATAGAGACACCTAAGAGGACCTCCCTGTTAAGATCCTGTTCTGTACTTGATCTTAGTGGTCAAAGACCTTCTGATACTAGTACTAATGTAGAATGGGTTTAAGGTTAGTTCTTAGGGATAGAGTAGGTTCAGGGAAATAAGGTTAGTTTAATACATGTATTAATGATACACTGTGATTAAAGGTAAGAAGCAATAAGTAGATTAATTAACAAGGTTAAACACATTACTATAAGGGTAGTGTTCCTATTATTTATATATATAATAGAGGAGTTCTATAAGTCCTTTGCAAATTATAGTTATTAGTTAAGACAGCTTACAATATATAAAGTTAAGCTCCTAGCTTATAATGTTAGAAGTTAAGCTTACTTATTATGTGTCCTAGCTTACTCTGCTAAGAGTTAAGCTAGTTACGTAACTGCTCCTTACTAAAGGGCTTAGCCTATATAATCCTTTAGTTAAGGGGTTTGTACCTTTCTAGTTCTAGCCTAAGGGTTGTAGAATCTAATTGTAATATTATCCTCCCTCTCTAAATAATTTGTCCTTAAATTACATAGTTATTAGTTATTAGTGTTTATAAGCAGATCCTCTGCGTATATTATCTGTCTATAGCGCTGTTATGTCTTTATCTACCTAAAAATGTCTTTGCCTTAGCCTTAAAACTTATTGTAATAGCAGTATTGCTCTATTTTCTTATAATTATTGTTTCTATTAAGGAATTAATTGTTATGTTATAACTTTGCCTAAGGGTAAATGTCTAAAGTGTGCTAAGTGTGTTTATGTTAGCTATTCTTGCGTTAATATGTCTTAGGAATTGCTAGATAGGACGCGTGATAAATATAAAAAGAAAGTAGAAGCAAACAAAAAGTTGTTATCTAAAGTTATTCTCTATTTAATAAGAAATAAGAAGATTCTAAAGCAGGCAGAAGAGAGAGTAAAGAAGAAGGCTCTTTGTTTAGCGTTAGAGTTAGGAGAGTTAGAGGAGATAGAGGCTAAGGTGGCAGGTGATGTTGACTGTCCTGCTGCTAATGCCTTAGTTAGGTATTCTCCTATAATGTAGACGACTCTTAATCTCTTAAATGCTGCAGCTTCTGTTGGTACTAAGCAAGGAGTAACTAGCAGTTTGTAAGGTAAGTTTCTAGTTCTTAGTTGTTTTTGCTTAGTAGGTAACCTTTCTATTTAACTAGGTACTTAATTCCTTGTTTAGTTCTTTAATAGTTAAGGATTTTCTTAACTTTATAGCTGTTGTTAATGTTAGGCTTAAAGTAGAATGTTTGTTAAATTAGCGTTTCTAGGTTAGCAGGTTCTAATAAAGAGATGTAGAACACTAGGTAGATTTTAGCGTCTTTAGGGAGTTTAAGTTTGTAGTTAACTAGTCCCCTTAGTTTAATAATAAAAAATAGTCTAACTTTAACGTAGTCTAGTTTCTTGCTTAGTCTTCTTATCCTAAGGTTTTTTGTAAGAAGATACACTTTATCCCCCTTCTTAAGCTAAGGTGCTGTTTTTCTTTTTCTGTTTATATAAGCAATAGCCTTTTACTGTGCTGTTTTAATGTTTTCCTTTAATTTTTTGTGTACTTTCTTTAGTTCTTCTGCTGTAATTACTGCTAATTCTGTTTATAAACTAGGAAATGTCTATGTAAAGAGATTTAGATGTTATCTATAGTTCGTGAAGTATAGCGTTGTGCCTGTTGCTTCTAATAGTTTGTTGTTGTAGGCTATCTGTGCTATTAGTAGTAGTAATACCTAATTATTTTAGTTCTAATTGCTGTATATCTGTAGGTAAGTTTCTATAGTTTAATTTGTTCTTTCTGTTTGTCTGTCTGTCTGTAGATAATAAGCAGTAGACAGTTTTTGTTTTGTTCCTATTGTAGCTATTAGGGTTATCTAATAGTTTGATGTAAATAGTTTATCTCTGTTGCTAATAATTGATTCTGGGATGCTGTGGTTTCATACTATTTAATCTAGGATTACGTGCCTTAGCTGTGTTGCATTATAATTGTCTTAGAATGGTATTATCTTAGTGTATTTTGTAAGTCTGTTAACAACAACTAGTATTGCGTTGTAAGTAATATTGGTGACAGGGTCTTTAGAGTTTAGTAAGCTAGTAACAAAGTCTATAGTAATGTCTGTCTAAGGTGCTTTAGGTGCTTAGATTAGCTGCATTTCTCTATACTTAGCGTGTGTACTATGCTTATTTTATTAACAGTGTAAGTATTTCTTAATATAAGCTATAATTTTTTCTTTTATATGCACAAACTTATAGTTTTGTTATATAAGTTCTATTGTTCTAGTAATTCTAGGATGTCTGTGTACTAGGTTGTTATAATAATCTTTAATAACTTGTTCTTGTAATTCCTCTAGTACGTTTAGTAGAATGTTTTCTTTATTCTTAATTTATAATATGTTGTTTAGCTGCTAGGATAGTCTAATTAATCTATCTCTATTAACCTGCAGTATTGCTGACTAAACAATTTCTTTTTCTCCTGCAATGTTAGTTCTCTTACTTAAAGCATTAGCTTGTCTGTTATCTTTTCCTAGTGTGTACAGGACTTTAAACTTGTATTATCCTAACATTTTAGACTATCTAACTTGTTATTAGTTAAGTACTTTAGTAGTTATAAAGTAGAGTAAGTTCTTATAGTTAGTGTAGATTATAAGGTCTAAACAGCTTTCTGCATAGATTCTCTAATGTTGTAATGCAGAGATAATTGCTATAAGTTCTTTGTTATGCACATTGTATCTTTCTTCTAGTCTGCTAAATTTGCAAGAATAGTATGCAATAGGATGCTACTTGCTGTTGCATTCTTGATAAGCGCATGCTCCTAATGCTAAATCTAATGCATTGGTTTTAATTTGTAAGGGTTCTCTGCTGCAAAAGGCTACTATAGTTAGTAGCTTAATGCATGCTTGCTTAAGTAATTAAAAGGCAGTTTCCTGTTTATTTTTCTACTAGAATGTTGTTTCTTTCTGCGTAAGCTTAGTAAGTAGTATTGCGTAGCATAAATAGTCCTTTATAAATCTTTAGTTAAAGTTGCAGAATCCTAAGAATGCCTAGATTTCTTTTACTGTTTTTAGTTGTGGCTATTCTTTTACAGTTCTAGTTTTTTCCTTGCTTATCTGTACTCCTTCTATTCCTACTGTAAAGCCTAGGAATTCTACTTCTGTTTTGTAAAACTTGCATTTCTCTAGTTTAAGCTGTAGTTTAGCTTTTTCTAATGCTGTAAGTACCTTCTTAACATGCTTAATGTATTCCTCTATGTTGTCTAAATAAATAAGGATGTTATCTAGGTAAGCGATGGCGAATATATCCAAGTACTCTTGTAGTACGTTGTTTATTAGTGCTTAGCATGTTGCTGGTGCGTTGGTAAGACTGAAGGGCATGACAGTGTATTTGTAGTGTCTGTAGCGCGTTTGAAAAGCAGTCTTCTATTCTTTACCTTTCTTTATTTGTATTAGGTTGTACGCGCCTCTTAAGTCTAAGGCTGTAAAGATCTTTGCTTAGGAAAGTCTATCTTATAACTTTAATATATTTAGTAGTAGATATCTGTTCTTAATTATAATATTATTTAACTTCTAGTAGTTAACACATAGTTAAAGGGTTCTGTCCTTCTTAGGTATAAAGAGGATAGGGTAACCTGCTAGTAATTCTGATTCCTTAATAAATCCTTTCTTAAGATTCTTAGCTATGTACTTGTAAAGTACTTTAAGCTCTTTCTCTAATAATCTGTATATTAGCTTAAAAGTTAGTTACTTTCCTTCCTGCAGGATGATTTTGTGATCTTAGGGCTAATGCTTAGCTAGTGCAGCTGCGCCTAACTCTTCTTAAAAGAGGTAGTCCTATGCTTGATACTCTTTAGGGATAACAGGAGTTGTATGTTCTCTTACTTCTCTGTAGGTTTCTCCTTAAACTCTTGCTTTGTGACCTATAGAGCTATTAGTGTCTGCAGAGTTAACTCCTACTGTCTTAAAGATGTCTTTCTTTAAAGCAATACTGTTAAATGTCTTCTTATCTACCTTTGTTTAATAATAAAGCGCAGGCTTTGATGTAGTTGTACAGGTACATTGCTTAAAAGTAAGACTCTTGCTTACCTATAATATTGTTAGGTTATGCTTTTGTAACTAAGGAAGTCCTAAAATAATATTATAAGTAGCTATCCTAAAGATATTAAAGGTAATCTGTTCCTAGTGTAACTAGATCTAAAGAGTAACGCTGTGCGTTTTGTGTGTGATCTCTGACTCTTCTAGCATTAGTTGCCTGTTTGCAACTACTATAGGGTAGGGTTGTTTTTTCTTAATAAGTAATAGTCTAGCTAACTACACTGCTCTTGCTAATATAAAGTTTGTTTATGCCCTTAAATTAAGTAGTGCCTTTATCTAGTGTCTGTTAAGTCTTACAGATAGCTTAACTAATGTCTTAGAATTTATTGCGTTAAGTTGTCTAGCGTTATTCTAGGTGCGTAGCGCTGACCTAAAAAAGGCTGGTCTTAAAATCTATTAATGCGCTTTACTTCTGCATGCTTAACGCATTTAGGGTTTATGCAGGTAATCTATTAGTATTAGTTACAGACTCTATTAACTGTAAGTTTTATCTAGAAGATCTCTGCTAGATTGTTAGTTCTAGGAAAATGCATTGTTTTACATTTGTCCTAGAGGTGGTTTTTATATTTGTTGTGCTTGCAGTTATACTATTAGTACTTGCATTTGTTTCTGCGTGCTGGAAACTATCTTAACTTTACTTTTTTACTATAGTAGTCTGCACATAGATTGTAGGAGCATGCTGTCTATAACATAGCTGTGTAATTCTTATTTCTGTAATCTAAGTAGTATCTTAGCTATTCTAAATTAGGAGTGTTAGTGTTGTTCCTGCTAAGCTTATTGTCCTAACTGTTTAGTAGTGTATATTCTTGTGTTCTTTTAGTAAGTGCTTAGGTGTCTTTAGGTAGGCTTAGCGTTGCTGATTGTGCCGGTGTCTATAGGGCTGATTAGGATTCTAGGGTGTTAACAACTACCTATTTATTGTCTGAATCCTTGTGGAAGGCGTCTTTGATGTCTAGAGGTGCAAACGTGATTGCATTAACCTGTCTAGTAACTATATTCTTAGATCTACAGTTTCTAGATATGTAGCCTAGCTTGCTACAGCTATAACAAGTTCGCGTGGACTTATTACAGTTATTGTTGCTGTTCCTAGTATCCTTTTGCGGATTTCCTTTATACTCTTAGCTTTTGTTAATGTTATTAAAGTGCATAGACTTAGATCTATAGGAGCTATAGATTCTGTTGCTCCTTCTCTAATGTCTAGATTGTTGTCTATAGTTAAATTGTTAAGTGGTATTTGCAGCATACAGTAGTTGTTGTCTATAGTTGTTGTTAGTAGATCTGTATCTAGGTTAAGGTTAACTGTCTTGTTGTAGTTCTATGGATAGCTTGTAGAGAGCGTTGTTAATGCTAATTGCTACTTTAACTAGTTTGCTTAGGCTGTTAAGCGTAGAACTACTTCTTATAAGTTCTTTTTTAACTTTAGGCTTAAGTCCTTAGCAGAATATAGTTATAAGTGCTTTGTTATCCTAGTCTGTAAGTAATGCATACTGCTAAAAGGTTGTAGCATATTTAGCAGCAGAGTAGGTTTGCCTAAGTGTCTAGATAGATCTACTAGCAGTAGTTGCTTTGTTAGTAAGTCTAAACACCTTGCAAGCGTGTTCTTTGAATTTGCTAAAGTCTCTTATCTAGAGCTCTACTTTATTAGATGCATTGCTGTTTATGAACTTAATTAAGAAGGGCTTGATTTATTAAAGGGCTAGTCCTCTTATATAGGTAGAAGCTAGTAAGACACGTTTTTCTTCTAAGATATGTTCTCCCTAAAAGTTAAAGAAGAGGTTAAACTAGAGAAGCTATTTATCTAGTTTCTTCTTATCTCTATAATAGAAGTTAAGGTTAGCAACTTTGTAGCTTCTGTAGTAGCTAACAGAGGGTTCCTAAGTACTGCTAGGGGTAGCACTGTTTCCTAAGTTGTTACTTATCTTAAGGGTGTTTAAAATGGTAAGATCCTGTTCTGTACTTAATCTTAGTAGTTAAAGACCTTCTGATACTAGTACTAATGTAGAACAGGTTTAAGGTTAGTTTTTAGAGATAGAGTAGGTTCAGGGAAACAAGGTTAGTTTAATGCATGTATTAATAATACACTGTAATTAAGGGTAAGAAGCAATAAGTAGATTAATTAACAAGGTTAAACACATTACTATAAAGGTAGTGTTCTTATTATTTATATATATAATAGAGGAGTTCTATAAGTCCTCTGTAAATTATAGTTATTAGTTAAGACAGCTTACAATACGTGAAGTTAAGCTCCTAGCTCATAATGTCAGAAGTCAAGCTTACTTATCATGTGTCCTGGCTCACTCCGCTAAGAGTCAAGCTAGTTATGTGACTGCTCCTTACTGAAGGGCTTAGCCTATACAATCCTTTAGTCAAGGGGTTTGTACCTTTCTGGTTCTAGCCTGGGGGTTGTAGAATCCGATCGTAACACTCCCTTCCTAGGCCTAAACTGTTATAACCTATTAAACCTTAGTCTCTTAAACTTATTTAGAGGACTACATTTCTTTTCTCTTTCTATTCTTTGCACTAAGGGCTTTAAGGTCTAATTACACTCCTTAATTAACACTAGTGCCTAAGGTTATCTTTTCTTAAATTTAAAAATTACTACTTCTATTTTATTAGCTCTTTAGACTCCTATCTAAAAGCTACTCTTTTAGGTTACTGTTAAAGGGTTTTAAGACTAAATCTCTTCTCTAGTAAATTAGTATATCTATTTGTATCTAATTATTAATAGAAGAAAGATCTACAACTGCTTATTTATAATAGTAGATCTTAGCTTACAAGACTATATTATTAGAATTAAATAGATAAAGTATTTTAAGCTACAGTTAGATACAGATTACTCCTAGATTATCTAGCTATGCTGCTATCCTGCTGTGTATAATCCTGCTCTACTGCTCTTAATAACCTTTAACTAAACAGTTCCTGCTAAAACTGTTGCCTTAGATATTACATAATAAGACAAGCTATAGAAACAGGAGGACTATTAAGAAAGGCATAGTGTAACTACTGCTATTTATAGGATTTAAGAGATGCTTTAACTCCTAAAGAGTTAGAAGTTCTTGCCTCTTATTACACAGGACCTAATGCTAAAACCTATCTAACTCCTACTAGAACCTGTCTTTACTAAACCTTCTTTTTATATTACTCTTATTTCTGCTAACGCTTTCTACTTTAATATAAAATGCTAAGAAAACAAATTCTTTACTACTAGCCTTTACAAAATTAATTAAATTCTAGATAAGAAAAGGCTAGAAGACAACCCTAATAATGTAACCCTAGTACAAGACTAATTACCCTTCTATTACTACCCCTTCTAAGATGTCTTTAGCAAGACTGCTGCAGAAACCCTCTTAGACTTTTAACTATATAACTATAAGATTATACTTACTAAACCCTTGCTAAACAGCTATAGCCTATTATATAAGCAGAATATAGAAGAGTTAGAAGCAACTAAGCACTATATCTAAGAGAACCTATAAAAAGGTTAGATTAAGCATAATTAGAGCCCTTTTATATCTCCTATCTTATGTGTTTAGAAGGCTAACAAGGACCTCTAAATTTATATAGACTATTGCAAACTAAACAACCTTACTTATAAAGATGTCTATCTAATTCCCTGTATAGATAAGCTCTTAGCCTGCCTTTTAAAGGCTAAGATCTTTACTAAGTTTAATATTTATTCTGCATTTAACTGCATCTGTATAGATCTAAATTCTAAAGAATACACTACCTTCTAAACCTATTATAGAATGTATAAATATAAAGTACTACCCTTTAGCCTCTGCAACAGCCCTACAACCTACTAATAATATATAAATAACATGTTAATTAATTTCCTAGATAACTTCTGTATTGCCTACTTAGATAACATCTTAATCTATTTAGAAGACCTTATTACTTATAAACAGCATGTAAAGCAGGTACTAGAAAGACTGCGTGCTGCTAGCCTTTAAGTAGACATTAAGAAGAGCAAGTTTCACGTTACGTGTACAAAGTACCTTAGTTACATGTTAACTAACAAAGGCATTAAGGTTAACCTAGAAAAAGTAGAAGCTTTAAAAAACTAAGAAAGACTAACTACTATTACAGGTATAAAGTCCTTCCTAGGCTTTACTAGTTTTTACTGCTAATTTATTGCTAGGTTTTTACAGGTTGCAAAACCCCTTATTACACTACAGAGCCCTACAATACCTTTTATATAGACCCTAGAGTGTAAGGAGGCTTTCTATCTCCTTAAGACTGCCCTTTTAGCAATACTAACTCTATATTATTTTAAACCTAAGTATAATACTTAGATTAAAACAGACTTATTAGACAGCATTGCAGCAGGAGTGTTATCCTAAAAACACCCTAACAAGAAATAGTACCCTATAGCCTTTTATAGCAAGGTCTTATCTAGAGCTAAGCTTAATTAAGAAATACATAATAAGGAACTTTTTGCTATTCTCTAAGCCTTCTTAAAATAGAAGGCTAAACTAACCTCTGTTTAGACTTAAGTCTTAGTCCTTTTAGACTACTGCGCCCTAGAATACTTTATAACTACTAAGGTACTTAATGCTAGATAAGCATAATAGTCTAAAGCCCTAGCCCCTTTTAATTTCTAAATTAAGTATACACTAGGCAAGAACAATAAGAAGGCTAATATCCTTAGCTAACAAGAACAGGACCTAAGCTAGTTAAAATCTGCCTAGGAAGACACTTAATTACAAGTCCTACTTAGGCCCTATTATCTTTATAGCTAAATTAATACTAATCTAGCCTAGACCTACCTCTAAACTTAAGTTTAACAGATAGTGTCTATTAATGCCTTACTAACTAATACAACCCCTATAGATTTTAACTCTCTAAAACTAATAGATATAGTTCTCTGCAAAAACTAGTTAACTTTTAAAGAATAATAAGTAAAGCTGCTAGACAACTATTAGATTAGTAATAGACTCTTGCTCTACTAGGACTAACTCTGCTTGTCTAGAGATTCTCTCTTATGTACCTAGCTTATTTACAAAGTATATAATTAAATCTCTACTGCACACCCTAGCTCTAAAAAGACCTATTAGTTACTAGCCTAATAGTACTATTAGAAAGGTATAGAGGCTAGTTATTAACAGTATATACAAAACTGTGTTGCTTGTTATAGAGGTTATCTAAGATAGTCCTGTCTCCTAGGTTACCTGCACCTGTTACCTATCCCTAAGAGACTAATACAGCACCTGTGCATTAATTTTAAGGATTTCCTAAAGGATTAGGCTAGGTATAACTAGATTATAGTAATTATTAATTAATTGTCTAAATAAGCTATTACTATCCTATGTTATAAGACAATTAACGCCTAAGGCATAGCAAACTTATTTGTTTAATAGGTATACTATTTTAGACACACCCTAGATACAGTTGTATCTAACTGCAGTCCCTAATTTGTCTCTAGTTTTTAGTTAGAATTCTGCTAAATTATAGGTGTAAAAGTTAAACTCTCTACTGCTTATTATAAAGAAACAGACAGCTAAACAGAGATTATAAATAAATATATTAATTAGAGACTGCAGCCCTTTATATCCTTTTACTAAGATAACTAGAGTGACCTCTTACCCTTAATTAACTGTGCTTAGATAACTCTCCTTTACAGCGCTATTAGGATAGCCTTATATTAGCTCCTTTTTAGCAGCAAACTAAAACAGAGTTAGAATTAAGAGAGCCTTATACCCTCTGCTAAATAATTTAACAAGATTAACTACTAAGACACCCTTACATTAACAACCTGCATGCACAACACGTAGCAACAAGCTAAGGACAATATAGAAAAGGCCTAAGCCTAAATACAAGCTGTAGTTAATAAGCACTAACAACTAGTAGATTAGCAAGTTAGAGATATAGTGTACTTATCTACTAAAAACCTAACTAACATAAGGCCTAGCTAAAAGCTATCTGCACAATAAGAAGGACCTTTTAAAGTACTAAAGCAAGTTAGCTACTTATATTAGTTAAAGTTACCTTTAGGTTCCTTTATTTACAATATCTTCTTACTAAGTGTCCTGTGCAAAGATCCTTAAGATCTTTTACTAGGATAAGAAGCACTAAAACCCCTTAGAAGCCTAATTTATAGTATAGAGAAGTAAGAAGTAGAAGAGATACTTACTAGCAAAGTGCATTAATCTACGCTAAAATATTAAGTTAGCTAGGTTAGACATAACTTAGACCTTATTTAGTACAAAGCCTTAAATTTTATAAGATCCCCCTACAAGTTAAAGGCTTTCTATAAGAAGTATCTAAAAAAGCTAGGACTACTATAAGGACTAAAGAGCTAGTTATAAGCCTAAGAGGACAGAGTAAAAGACATATTACATTTAGAAGATAATTAAGTTAGGGATTATAATTCTTATTTATAAATATATATGTTACATGCAAGCTAACAGACCTAACTTAGACACAGTTTAGGCGCTACCTATTACTACGTCCTTGCTAAACTCTGTTAGCTTGCTCTTGCCTAGAGACCTTACTACATTATTACTACTACTGCCTCTACTAACCTTCCCCCTAACAGCTACCTTACTACTACTACCTCTACCCCCCTTTGCTAACGCTGCTGCTATCTCTGCTATCCTTGCTGCTATCTCCTCTATCCTCTCCTTTATCCCCTCTATCACAGCCCCTATGCCTACTACTACCCCCTAAATCTCCCCTAACTCCGCCTACAAGGACTAAACCTCCTTCCTTATTAACTAATAATGCGTAAGTATAACCTCTGCTGTAGTTATGCTAGTAACCTAAGAGTTAGCTACTTGCACACACATTACTAGCTAATAAGCTACCTTAGCAGCAAGCTCTTTAACTATGTCTATCTCTTCTTTATTATTAATGCTGCTATAGATAGAGTTACCCTACAAGTTTAGGGCCTACTAGAAAGACCTAAACTTAGGTCTAATATATAACAGCATTTATTAAGAAATTAGCACTAAAGACTATAGGATAAAATACAGATACTTACTAGATTATACTTCTTATTCTGCTTTGTGCAATAGTAGTATTTCTTTAACCCTACTAAACAAAACTTAAACTTAATAAATTGCCTATAGGCAACAGCCTGCACGCACTGTATGCAAATAACCTAGAAGGCCACTAAGAGGGCACTAAGGGGGACAGGGATTAGCATAAGGGCGGGTGTGGGTGTGGTTGTAGGTGTGGGTGCAGGTGCTGGTGCTGGTGCAGGTGCTGGTGCTAGTGCTGGTGCTGGTGCTGGTGCTGCTGGTGTTGTTGTTGTTGTTGTTGTTGCTGCTGCTGTTGTGGTTATAGTTGTGGTTGTAATTATAGTTTTGCTATACTTATTAGCAAAACACTACTAAAAAGGCTTAATAAAGGATACGTACAAAAAACATTAAGCCTAACTACTAAGGAGATTAAGATTTTAGGAGGAAAGCCTTAATATATAAGAACCTATCTTAAGGTAAAAGAGACAATTATTAAGGCAACAACAAAGAAAATTTTTTTTTCTTAAGGTAAAAGTTAAAACATTGTTAAAGATTACCCTGCAGCAGGATGCAAATAAGAGTTAAATATAGAAAGAGATGTGTTTAAATAGAATAAGGACTTGTACTATAAAGAAAGGCAAAGAGAGGGGGTAACACAAACTTTAGACAAAAGGGTTTTGCAAAGATAAGAGAAAGAAACCTAGACACTGTCTAAACCTTACCCTACCTCTTCTTCTCTCTCTCTTTTATATAGATAAAAGATAACTACATAAAAAGGGACTTTTTGCCTACACAGAGGGGGGGGGGGTAGTGTAATGTTTACAACATTACATCTTATTATTACCCCTAAGTTAACTAACACCTATCTAATAGCTACCTAATTTGTACTTGCCTTAGATAGTAACCCTAAGAAGGGATATATAAGAGGGGCAGTCTGTGTAGCTTTGTAGAGTAGTTTTTCTGTATCCTTTTATACAAGACCTATAGGTGTAGGGAATAGTATCTTTAGTTTACCCTCTAGTCCCAGCACTCCCATATGCCTAGTAGTAGACACTTCAGACCCTATTTGGATCACTCTCTTATAACCTGCGTCGTTATAGAACTGTGGGGCAATATGTTTAGGGAGATGGGCGCAGATAGAAAATGCCAAGGCTTATGCGTTGTGCTTAAGACACGACTTAGGAACACGTTGTACGGGTAACAATGCGATTCAGAAACATATTGGTTTCATATCTTTTTTTCTAAAAGTGTCACAAATTATTAAAATATACATCCTTGAAGTAAAAGTTCATTTCTAGTCCTTTATAAAACTGCAGAACACTACAACTTGTAATGGTCAGGCGCCCTGCCCTTGCTATTGATACTACGCAATAACCCTACTTATACCAAAAGGTAAGCACAAGAATACTTAAGCAAGTATTCTATGTGTAGTATAATATATATAGTGCTAGATCTAGACTTTGCCGACTAGATGCTATAAGCGAGGTAAGCCACGTTGACTGTGCACGTGCTTAGTCGTTACACAACTAACACTAACTTTGCCTTTTTCAGCGCGTCTGCTCTAACGCCTGCGGCATCAATATTTCATCAGACATTATCTTAACACACGTTAGACAGTCTCTCCTCTAATTTCTAGAGCCCTAGGGCCTAGGGTAGTAATTTGCAGCTAGGTTACAATCCTGCAATTTTGCAACATTAATTTTTTAACATTTAACACTTAGACTATAACTACACTAGAATGTTAAGAGGCTAGAAATAGCCCTCCTGCTAACACTAGAAATAGACCCTAACTAGCTAATTTTTAATTTCCTAGAACTAGTGCTATAGCTAGCCCTAGTCCTAGTCTTAGCCCTAGCCTTAGGCCTTGTACTAGAACAGTTAACCCCTATTCTATAATCTATTTAGACAAGAAAGAGCAAGAAGAGAGTAAAGATAAGCTAGCAAATATTAAGATAGAATAAGAGTTTTTTTTTTTTTTTCTTCATTTATATTGCATTAATCTATCTAACTAGCTAGACTAAATACAATAATACCTATGCAGACGTTAGTCTATAAGACGCTGTTTTTCCTCCTAGGCTAAGCTCTCTTATTCTAGAGCCCTAGAAGCCTAGTAAAACAGTAGTAGTGCTCTTACTACGCAGCTTACTAACAATAGGTTATTTCTACAGCAGGTCTATTTTGTTGTAGTAGGCCTTTAGGTCAAGGCTCCTGCAGCAGGCAGCTGTCTAGGCTGTTGCTATTTGTTGTTTTTGTGTGTTGTGGAGGCCTGTTGCTAGGCCCCTGTTGCTCGTTGTTGTAGGCTATTGCTAGCCCCCTGTTGCGCGTTGCAGAGGCCTGTTGCTAGGCCCCTGTTGCACGTTGTTGTGGCCTGTTGGTGGCCCCCTGTTGCGCGTTGCAGGGGCCTATTGCTAGGCCCCTGTTGCTCGTTGTAATCTCTTCTAGTCTAGAGCTCCTGCAGCTAGCAGCCACCTAGCTGTTGCTATTTCTGTTTTTTGCAAAAACTTAAGCAGTGCTGTTTGCCCTGCTTTAGTATTAAAGATAGCATCTAATGTTAGCCTACCTATCTCTTTCTGTATTTCTTTTCTTTCTAGATTGTAGTGTTTATAATATAAGAGCAAGTGCTTAGGTGTTTGCAACGCGTTGCAACTACTAAAACATGCTCTTTTTTTATCTTTGCCTATTGCTCTAGAAAAAGCTTTAAAAAAGCCTTTTCTTAGCTTAAGCTAATAGTATGTAACAACGCAGGTTATAAGAGAGTGATCTAAATAGGGTCTGAAGTGTCTACTACTAGGCATATAGGAGTGCTAGGACTAGAGGATATACTAAAGATACTATTCTCTATACCTATAGGTCTTATATAAAAGGATATAGAAAAACTACTCTATAAAGCTATACAGACTACTCCTCTTATATGTCTCTTCTTAAGGTTATTATCTAAGGTAAGTATAAATTAGGTAGCTATTTAATAAGTGTTAGTTAACTTAAAGGTAATAATATTATATAATATTATAAATATTATACTACCTTTTTTTTTATATAAGCAGAAAGTCCCTTTTTATAGAGTTATCTTTTTATTTGTATAAGAAAGAAAGAGAAGAAGAGGTAAAGTAAGGTTTAGATAGTATCTAGGTTTCTTTCTTTTATCTTTATAAAGCCCTTTTATCTAAAGTTTATATTACTTCTCTCTTTTACTTTTCTTTATAGTATAAGTCTTTATCTTATCTAAATATATCTTTATTTATATTTAACTCTTATTTATATCTTTATATATAGTAATCTTTAATAATATTCTAACTTTTACTTTAAGAATCTTTTTTTTATTATTGCCTTAATAAGTATTTTTTTTACCTTAAGACAGGTTCTTATATATAGAGGCTTCTCTTCTTAAAATCTTAATCTCTTTAGTAGTTAAGCTTAATATTTTTTATACATATCCCTTATTAAGCCTTTTTAGTAGTGTTTTACTACTAAGTATTAGTAAAACTATAACTATAACTATAACTACAACTGCAACTGCAGCAGCAGCAACAATAACACTAGCAGCACTAGCACTAGCACTAGCACCTGCACCTGCACCTGCGCCTGCCCCTTATACTAATCCTTGTCCCTTCTAGTGCCCTCTTAGTAGCTTTCTAGGTTATTTGCATATAGTACGTGTAGGCTATTACTTATAGGTAATTTATTAAGTTTAAGTTTTATTTAGTAAAGTTAAAAAAATACTACTATTATATAAAGCAGAATAAGAATTATAATCTAGTAAGTATCTATATCTTATCTTATAGTCTTTAGTACTAATTTCTTAATAAGTACTATTATATATTAGACTTAAGTTTAAGTCTTTTTAGCAGGCTTTAAACTTATAGAGCAACTCTGTCTATAGCAGTATTAATAATAATAAAAAATATAGTTAGAAAGCTTACTACTAAGGCAGCTTATTAGCTAGTAAAATATATATAAGTAGCTAACTCTTAAGTTACTAGTATAACTATAGTAAAAGTTATACCTATATATTATTAGTTAATAAAAAAAGAAGTTTAGTTTTTATAAGTAGAGTTAGAGGAGATTTAAAAGGTAGTAGTAAGTATAAAGGCTATAATAGAGAGAATAAGAGAAAAGATAAAAAAAATAGTAGTAAAGATAGTAGAGATAGTAGCAGCATTAGCAAAAAAAGGTAGAAGTAGTAAGAGTAAAGTAGCTATTAGAGAGAAAGTTAGTAAAAGTAGTAGTAGTAATAATATAGTAAGGTCTTTAGGCAAAAGTAAGCTAGTAAAGTTTAGTAAAGATATAGTAATAAGTAGCACTTAAACTATATCTAAGTTAAGTCTGTTAGCTTGTATATACTATATATATTTATAAATAAGAATTATAATACCTAATATAATTATCTTCTAATTGTAATATATCTTCTACTTTTTTTTTTAAGTTTATATCTAGCTATTAAGTCCTTATAGTAAGCTAGCCTTATTTAGATACTTCTTATAAAAAGCCCTTAATTTAAAAAAAGATTTTATAAAATTTAAATTTTTATACTAAATAAAGTCTAAGTTATATCTAACTAAGCTAATTTAATATTTTAGAGTAGATTAGTAGACTTTACTAGTAAGTATCTATTTTACTTTTTATTTATTAATGCTATAAATTATGTTTTTATTAGGCTTTAGTACTTTTTATTTTAGTAAAAGGTCTTAAAAGTCCTTATATAGGATATTTAGTGCAAAGATATTATATATATATAAGCTTAAGAGTAACTTTAACTAATAAGAGTGCTTAACTTATTAAAGTACCTTAAAAGGCTCTTTTTATTACACAGATAGCTTTTAGCTAGGTCTTAGGTTAGTTAAGTTTTTAGTAGATAAGTACACTATATCTCTAACTTGCTAATCTACTAGTAATTAGTACTTATTAACTATAGCTTATATTTAGGCCTAAGCCTTTTTTATATTATCTTTAGCTTATTACTAGACATTATGCATATAGTTTATTAATACAAAAGTATTACTATAGTTAATTTTATTAAATTATTTTGTAGATAGTATAAAGCTCTTCTAGTTCTAACTTTATCTAAGTTTGCTACTAAAGAGGAGCTAATATAGAGCTATTCTAATAGCACTATAAAAGAGAATTATCTAGTTATAGTTAATTAAAAGTAAGAGGTTACTCTAATTATCCTTGTAAAAGGATCTAAAAGGCTGTAATCTCTAATAAATATACTTATTTATAATCTTTATATAGCTGTCTATCTCTTTATAATAAGTAGTAGAGAGCTTAACTTTTATACCTATAATTTAACAGAACTCTAACTAGAAACTTGAAATAAATTAGAGACTACAATCTAATATAATTATGTCTAGAGTATATCTAAAATAGTATACTTATTAAATAAACAAGTTTGCTATACCTTAGGCATTAATTATCTTATAATATAGGGTAGTAATAGCTTATTTAGATAGTTAGTTAATAATTACTATAATCTAGTTATACCTAGCTTAATCTTTTAAAAAATCTTTAAAATTAATATATAAGTACTTGTCACAAAACAGAGCCCTGCTCACGAGTCTCGCTTATGAGTCCTGCTCACCAGCCATAAGAGCAAGCCACACTCACGTGGCCTATTACAAAGAACTTAGCACTAAGCTAGTAGAAGAGTAATTATTACTTAGCTGCTCTATACAACAACGTTTGTGCTATACTTGCTTTATTAAATTAAGTATACTTTGTAATAATAACTTCTAAGCTCCCCTTTGCATTATATATAATAGAGATATAATACTTAAATAGACAAGCTAGCAGTCTATACAATAGATTACCTAAATACTATTATTCTAGCTCTTATTTCTATAATAGTTATAAGCTAAGTGCTTTAAAATTATAATAAGTTTCTTTTTGTACTATATAAATGCTAGAATTTATATATTTAGACGCTCTAATTAGTTTAATAGACATAATGTTTACACCTACGCTCTTAACTACCTCTTACTAGCTTAAGGATAGAGCAACCTAGCCTTACTAGTTTGTCTAGCTTTATTTCTACGCAAAATAAAAAGGAGTATAAGATCTAGTTAACTTAAATAGAGCAACAGAAAATAATATCTAATTAATTAAACTAATCTATCTAGAAATTAATAAGGTTATATTAAATAAAATTAGAGAAAGTAACTAATATAAGAGAGAGATAAGTAAATAGTTAGAAAGAAGAGTAAGTCTTTAAAACATCTAAAACTAGATTAACGCAACAGTAGCCTAGGAGCTCCTTGCACTAGTAATAATAACTCTAATCTAAGGCACTAATTAATTAGTTAGAGCACTAGTTAAAGAGCTTAAAACTAAGCTATCCTTCTCTAACCTTAGCTCTTTAAACTTAGTTAGAGCAGAATATAGAGCTTATCTTAATTAAGCTAGACTTAGTACTATAAGCCTAGAAAAATAGTATAAAGAGTAGAGCTTCTTATATATTAAAGCTACTGCCTTTAAGATCTTAGAAGTAGAAGGCTAGCTTACTACCTAAGACTTCCTAGACACAGTTTTAGTTAAACTAGCCTTAAAATAGGCTAGAGCAATGCACTAGTCTATCTTACAAAACTTAGTATTAAACAAAGAAATACTAAGTGTAACAACGCAGGTTATAAGAGAGTGATCCGAATAGGGTCTGAAGTGTCCACTACTAGGCATATAGGAGTGCTAGGACTAGAGGGTAAACTAAAGATACTATTCTCTACACCTATAGGTCTTGTACAAAAAGATATAGAAAAACTACTTATTTAAACTACATAGGCTGCTACCTTATATACCCTTTCTTAAGATTCCTATCTAGGGTAAGTATAAAATAAGTAGCTATTAGATAGGTATTAGTTAACTTAGAGGTAATAATAAGATGTAATATTGTAAATGTTACACTACTCTTCCTCTGTGTAGGCAGGAAGCCTCTTCCTATAAGTATTAAAAAGGGTAGTATTTAGACTGTGTTTAGAACTAAAATTATGTTTTATCCTTTCTTATATCTAAAGTTAGAACTATTATCTTGCTTCTTTTACGTATTGTGCATTACCTAAGGGTACCTAAAGTGTAGCCTTTTAGCTACTAATACTAGTATTATACTATTGCGCAGAGTAATGTAATAATATTTTTGTCTTTTACCTTTAAAGAAAATTTTCTTTGTTATTGCCTTAGTAATTGTCTCTTTTACTTTAAGATTAGTTCTTATATATTAAGGCTTCTCCTCCTAAAATCTTAATCTCCTTAGCAGTTAGGCTCTACGTTTTTTATACGTACCCTTGTTAAGCCTTTTTAGTAGTGTTTTGCTAATAATTATAGCTAAAACTACAACTACAACTGCAACTGCAACTACAACTACAATAGCAGCAGCAGCAGCAGCAACACTAGTACTAGCAGCACTAGCAGCAGCAGCACTAGCACTAGCACTAGCACTAGCATTAGCAACAACAACACTAACAACACCACTAACAACACTACTAACACTACTACTAACATGCCTGTGCCTACGCCTATTAGTGCCCTCCTAGCTGCTTTCTAGGCAATGTGCCTTTAGGTAATATGTTTATTTGCGCAAAGAAAACCTGTAGAGTTTAACTTCTCCTTAGAGAAGTTAAAGAAGTATATATATTACACTTCTAAGAAGAAGAAGTGTTGCATAGTAAGTATCTAGAACCTCTTCTTCCCTCCCCCTTTTTACCTTCTATAGAGGTTATGCTAATTATTAGGTAGGTTCCTGTATATACTAAGTTAGAGTAGAGGTTATTTTAGTTAGTAGTAGAGAGTTAGATGGCTATAGTAGGCAACAAGATAGCAAAGGCTACTATTTTAGCTTATTTAAGTGTTATAGTTTAGCACACTAAAATTTTAGTTAACTATATGTAAGTAACATTAGTATAAAGTAAAGTTCTAGTAGAAGAAGTAGCAGAGGTGTCCTACTGTCTAATAGCTTTTAAACTCCTAGTAATTTAAAATAGAGTTATTAATCTAGTAGAGATCTTAGACTATATAGAGGCTTATTTAGGAGTTCTAGAGTCTTCTCTTAGTAAGACTGCTAGAGGTACAGCTAGGAGGGACAGTTCTAGGAGGGTCTTAGGTAAGGAGGAGAAGGTTAAGGAGGGTAGAGGAGGGCAGGGTTATAGAGGGCGTAGGAGGGGTAGTAGTTTAGGAGTAAAAGGTAGCTAAGTAAGGAAGCCTATAGCAAAGGCAGCAGTAGCAGTAAAGAAGAAGAAGACAGTAGCAGTAGCTGCAGCAGTAAAGAAGAAGAAGAAGGAGAAAGAGGTAGAAGAGGAGGATAAGTTAGAGGACTTATTTCTAGAAGAAGAGGCAGAGAAGGCAAAGATTATAAAAGAGGAAATTATAGAGGGTAAAGGAATAGAGAGTGCTGTAGCAGGCCCTTCTAGAACCTAATCTAAAAAGACTCCTCTTCTTTATATAATATATAATTATAAATAGGAATTATAATCTCTTACTTAATTATCCTCTTAGTGTAATATATCTTCTACACTTTCTTCTTAAGCTTATATCTAGCTATTAAGTCCTTATAGTAGGCTATCCTTATTTAGATACTTCTTATAGAAAGCTCTTAATTTATAGAAGGATCTTATAAAATTTAAGGCTTTATACTAAATAAAGTCTAGGTTATATCTAACTTAGCTAACTTAATATTTTAGAGTAGATTAGTAGACTTTGCTAGTAAGTATCTCTTCTACCTTTTATTTATCTATGCTATAAATTAGGTTTCTAGTAGGCTTTAGTGCCTCTTATTTTAGTAAAGGGTCTTAAGAGTCTTTATATAGGATATTTAGTGCAAAGACATTATGTATATATAAGCCTAAGAGTAACTTTAACTAATATAAGTGCCTAACTTATTTAAGTACTTTAAAAGGCCCTTTTTATTGCGCAGATAGCTTTTAGCTAAGTCTTAAGTTAGTTAAGTTTTTAGTAGATAAGTACACTATATCTCTAACTTGCTAATCTACTAGTTATTAGTGCCTATTAACTATAGCTTATATTTAGGCTTAAGCCTTTTCTATATTATCTTTAGCTTATTACTAAGCATTATACATGCAGGTTATTAATATAAGGGTATTACTGTAGTAAATTTTATTAAATTATTTAGTAGAGGGTATAAAGCTCTTTTAATTCTAACTCTGTCTAAGTTTACTACTAAAGAGAAGCTAATACAGGGCTATTTTAATAGTGCTGTAGGGGAAATTTATCTAGGAATAGTTAATTAAGAGTAAGAGGCTACTCTAATTATCCTAGTAAAAGGATATAAAAGGCTGTAATTTCTAATTAATGTACTTATTTCTAATCTCTATTTAGCTATCTGTCTCTTTATAATAGGCAGTAAAAAGCTTAACTTTTATACTAATAATTTAATAGAACTTTAACTAGAAACTAAAAATAAATTAGAGACTATAGTCTAATATAATTATGTCTAGAGTGTATGTAAAATAGTACACCTATTAGATAAATAAGTTTACTATGCCTTAGGTATTAATTATTTTGTAATATAAAATAGTAATAGCTTATTTAGACAGTTAATTAATAATTACTATAATCTAGTTATACTTAGCCTAATCTTTTAAGAAATCTTTAAAATTAATATACAGGTGCTGCATTAGTTTTTTAGAGATAAGCAATAGGTAAAAGTATCTAGAGAGACAGGACTAACTTAGATATCCTCTATAATAAGAGATACAGTTTTGTATATACTATTAATAGCTAGCCTCTATACCTTTCTAATAGTACTATTAAGCTAGTAACTAATAAGTCTTCTTAGAGCTAGAGTGCGCAGTAGAGATTTAATTATGTACTTTATAAATAAGCTAGGTATATAAAAAATAATCTCTAGATAAGTAGAGTTAATTTTAGTAGAGCAAGAGTCTGTTACTAATTTAATAGTTATCTAGTAGCTTTGCTTATTATTCCTTAAAAGCACACTAGTTTTTGTAAAGAACTGTATCTATTAGTTCTAAAAAGTTAAATGCTATAAAAGTTATATTAAGGTGTAAGGCATTAAAAGCTATTATTTATTAAATTTAAGTTTAGAAGTAGGTCTAAGCTAGATTAGTATTAAACTAGGCATAAAGTTAATAAGGTCTAAGTAAGACTCTTAATTAATTGTCTTCTTAGGCTAACTTTAACTAGCTTAAGTCCTATTTCTATTAGCTAAAGATATTAGCCTTCTTATTATTCTTTCCTAGGGTATACTTAATTTAGAAATTAAAAGGCGCTAAAGCTTTAGACTATTATGCTTATCTAGCATTAAGTACCTTAGTAGTTATAAAGTATTTTAAGTTACAGTAGTCTAAAAGGACTAAGACTTAGGTCTAAATAAAAGTTAGTTTAGCTCTCTATTTTAAGAAGGCTTAGAGAATAGCAAAAAGTTCCTTATTATATATTTCTTAATTAAGCTTAGCTCTAGATAAGACCTTGCTATAAAAGGCTACAAAGTACTATTTCTTATTAAGGTGTTTTTATAATAAAACTCTAGCAACTACACTATCTAATGCATTAGTCTTAATTTAAGTATTATAATTAGGCTTAAAATAGCATAAAGTAAGTATAGCTAAAAGGGCAGTCTTAAAGAGATAGAAAGCTTTCTTACACTCTAGGGTCTATATAAATAGTATTATAAAGCTCTATAACACAATAAAAGGTTTTATAACTTAAGAAAAACTAGTAATAAATTAACAGTAAAAACCTGTAAAGCTTAAAAAGGACTTTACACTTATAATAGTAGTAAGTTAGTCTTAGTTATTTAAAGCTTCTACCTTTTCTAAGTCTACTTTAATACCTTTATTAGTTAATATATATCTAAGGTACTTTGTACAGGTAATATAAAACTTGCTCTTCTTAATATCTACTTAAAGACTAGCAGTATATAGTCTTTCTAGTACCTACTTTATATACTATTTATAGGTAATAGGGTCTTCTAAATAGATTAAGATACTATCTAAGTAGGTAATACAGAAGTTAGCTATAAAGTTAATTAATATGTTATTTATATACTGTTAATAAGTTATAAGGCTGTTGCAGAGGCTAAAGGGTAGTACTTTATATTTATATATCTTATAATAGGTTTAAAAGGTAGTATACTCTTTTAAGTTTAGATCTATCTAGATATAGTTAAATACAGAATAAATATTAAACTTAGTAAAAATCTTAGCTTTTAAAGGGCAGGCTAAAAGTTTATTAATACAGAGAATTAGATAGATATCTTTATAGGTAAGATTATTTAGTTTGCAGTAGTCTACACAGCTCTAAAAGTCTCTATTTACCATTTACACACGTAATATAAGGGAGGCAAAAGGGCTCTAACTATAATTAATTAAACCTTTTTTAAGGTTTTCTTAAATATAATATTTAGTAGCTTCTAGCTCTTTTATATTTTATTTATACAGAAGGCTATAACTATTTAGTAAAGGTTCTATTAGTATAATTTTATAGTTATATAGTTAGAAATCTAAAAGAACCTCTATAGTAGTTTTACTAAAGATATCTTAGAAGGAATAGTAACAGAGTAGTAATTAGTCTTGTATTAAAGCTACATTATTAAAGTTATCTTTTAGCCTCTTTTTATCTAAAATTTAGTTAATTTTATAAAGGCTAGTAGTAAAGAATTTATTTTTTTAGCATTTTATATTAAAGTAGAAAGTGTTAGCAGAAATAAGAGCAATATAAAAAGAAGGTTTAGTAAAGATAAGTTTTAGTAAAAGTTAGATAGGTTTTGGTATTAAGTCTTATATAATAAGAAGCAAGAACTTCTAACTCTTTAGGAGTTAAAGCATCCCTTTAATCCTATAAATAGCTGTAGTTATACTATACTTCTCTTAATATTCTTCTTATTCTTATAGCTTATCTTATTATATAATATCTAAAGTAATAGTTTTAGTAAAAACTGTTTAGTTAAAAGTTATTAAGAGCAGTAAAGCAGGATTATACACAGCAAGATAGCAGCTTAGCTAGATAATCTAGGAGTAATCTGTATCTAACTGTAGCTTAAAATACTTTATCTATTTAATTCTAATAATATAGTCTTATAAGCTAAAGTCTACTATTATAAATAAGCAGTTGTAGATCTTTCTTCTATTAATAATTAGGTACAATTAGATATAATAATTTACTAGGGAATAGATTTAGTCTTAAAAACCCTTAACTATAACTTAAAATAGTAGCTTTTAGATAAGAGTCTAAAGAGCTAATAAAATAGAAGAATTAATTTTTAAATTTAAGAAAAGATAACCTTAGGCGCTAGTATTAATTAAAGAGTATAATTAGACTCTAAGGCCTTTAGCGCAAAGAATAGAAGAAAAATAGAAATATAGTCTCTTAAATAGGTNTAAGCAGTTGTAGATCTTTCTTCTATTAATAATTAGGTACAATTAGATATAATAATTTACTAGGGAATAGATTTAGTCTTAAAAACCCTTAACTATAACTTAAAATAGTAGCTTTTAGATAAGAGTCTAAAGAGCTAATAAAATAGAAGAATTAATTTTTAAATTTAAGAAAAGATAACCTTAGGCGCTAGTATTAATTAAAGAGTATAATTAGACTCTAAGGCCTTTAGCGCAAAGAATAGAAGAAAAATAGAAATATAGTCTCTTAAATAGGTTTAAGAGACTAAGATTTAAAAAGTTATAATAGTTTAGGCTTAAGAAAAAAGGTCCTCTTAGGCGTCTTTATTTACTATTTAATTGTTATCCTTATCTCTTCCTAAATCCTCTAAGTCCTTACTTAGTTCTTTAAACTTGATCTTCTGTACTTAAGGTAAAAGGCACTTACTTAAAAAGTGTCTTAGCTTACTACAGTTATAGCAGTTGCCTAGAGTTAAGTCCCTTACAGGGCTTAGAGTCTTAGATATAGGCTAAGGGGCAGGTAAAGGTTAGAGTTAAGTTTAGATATAAGAGTCTACTTATTAGTATAAGTTATAGTTTATTCTTAGTAAGGACCTCTAAATTAGACCTAAATAAAA